>PVLA01002180.1:0-81176 GCA_004027455.1 Hydrochoerus hydrochaeris
GTCCTCCACGGTCGGCCCTCTGAGAGCCACCTGCACACAGACCCCTCCCGACCAGACTGATACCTTCCATCGGGGAGCAACTTGCGGCTCCTCTGAGCACCCACTATCATTTCCCAAACCAGCTGATGATTCTAAACACTTAAAAAAAATCATAAAGCTAATAGTCACAGTATCTGTCAGGCTCAGTAATATTTTGTTTAGTTTTATTTCTCCCTCCAGGACACTATGAATTCAGAGGGACTGGGACCAGTGATGGCACAAGGAACAGGAAACTGGTGCATTCCCACAGCAGAACGAAACGGGAGTAAAGCAACATCGGCAGAGGCAGGGCCCCACTCCTGTTCAGTGTACGCTGCTGAATCCATGTGCACGTTTTGTCGAAATTTAATGGTTTTGAGGCTGTTACTTGGCAGCAAGACTAAACTGGCTAATGGCTGATCCTCCATCAGGGTAGAAATACAAGAAAGAAAGAGGGATTTGAATGCATGTTACTATGGGCTATTATCTACCCCCCATGCTGGTTAGGTGGACTGCAAAATCTTGGGGCAGCTCTGTCCAGGAAACACAGAGCCAGCCACAGCATCGGCACACAGGGAAAGGGGGTCCAGCAGAGCTGCGTAGCACAGAGGCTGCTTTAAGCACTGACATTGCTACAAAACCCAGGTGACTCCTTGGATGCACACAGCTCAGTAAGGGTTTTGCAAATGTACAGCTGCCGGTTTCATAAAAATATAGCAGCTGCTTAATTTACAAAGGAGTGAACACCATGATCCTTAAAATGCCCTGATACGGTGGCCGCGAAACTGTAGCTCATGTGTCACTGCATTTTTAAGATGAAAGATGTCACTGGCTGAGCCGCGTATTCCAAACCAAACCTCAGCGTTCAGATTTCATTGCAGTGTCCACACTTTGTGGTAAGTGGGGTGTGGGCTGCAGTTTGGCTACTCAGTCTCAGGGAGCTTCACCATTGCTGCCCTAGTGGCTGGCACCGACTTAGTAATCAGCAGATGCATGGAGCAGCCCGGCAAGGGGTGCCCTGTGCTGGGACAGCTCTTACTCACTGGCAGAGTGGCCCCTGGAGGACATGCACCTCCATACCCTGGAGCCTATGAGTGTACAAGACGTTACACAGCAACAGGGAACTCAGATTGTGGGTGGAACTGGGGTCACTAATGAGCTGAGCAGAGCACAGTGGGTAAGCCTAGAGCCATAGAGGCAGGCAGAGGAGACTGATCACAGGATGCAGTGACAGGCAGAAAGAATGTGCCTCAGAGCAAGAGTGTAAGCCTCTAGCTCACTCTTGCTGGCTGTGAGGGGGAGGGGAAGGGGGAGAGGAGAAGGAGGGAATGGGGGTGAGGGGAAGGGGAGGGGAGGGGGAGGGGGGGATGGTTCCCAAACTCGGGGTGGTGGGGGGAGGCCAGGCTGTGGATTCTTCTCTTCTGACACCTTGACGTGAGCCCAGTAACCTGCTTCACACCTGTGCACTCCAGCAATTATGGTCACCCTACTGTTTTAAAACATCAGGTTCACAGTGATTTCTCACAGCAGCAATGGGAAACTAATTCAACAGCACGAAATCATTATTCATACTTTTAATACTTTATCACCTGTGAAAGTTCCTTGGCCAGCCAACTGGCTACACGGCCGCTCCAAAATGCTGTCCATCCATCATGGGTCTTCTTCCTCACACAGTCCTGCGTTTGCTTGTCAGTGTACCCTACGTGATTGCTATTAAAAATACCATTTTCCCCCAGGAAAAACAGAAAAGCCACTCTTCAGGGTCTTTACCTCTAATTGCGAAGTCATGAATTCCTCTTTACTATCTTACAGCAAACTAATATTAGTACTTGGGTATGCTAGCAAAAGGTTTCTATTGTTAATAAAGGTACGAAAAGCAAGTAATCTGACTTTCCACTGCACCCATTTACAGGGTACATACTGTACAGGCATAAAACTGATGAGAATGCTGGGAAACTCAAGAGTGCCTCTTCCAAAATTACTAAATACTGCTACAGCTGCACCTCAGCAGGCAGAGTCCATGTATTTGCACATTTGCCAAACTGATGGGTGAAAATGGCATCTTCTAACTTGATTTGCAGATACCTGATTCTGTGTGACTCTGAAACATGTACATATGTAAACACATGGCTCCTATATACATTCCTACTCTATAGCTGCCTCTATTACTCAGTCTTTATTGGGTTGTCTTTTCTTACTTATGTCTACATATTCTATTTTGGCCACTTTGAAATATGAATACTAGAAATTTTTTTCTCACCTGTAGCTTGTTTTAAGCTTGGTTCGTAACATCCTTTGATATGCTGAAGTTTAAATCTTAGAGATGTTCAGACTCATCAGTTACGTGCACTGTGGCCTTGGGGTGTTCCACTCCTCAGGGGGTGAAGATACCGTCTCCTCTTCTACTGAACATGGCAGAGCGACGAGTCAGGGCCGGCAGCCCAGACACAGCAGACGGCCACGCAGAACACAGGGAAGAAGCTAGGGGATGTGGTTGACGCAGCTCCAGCAGCAAGGGCCAAGCTGGGTCAGCGATCACCCTTGTAGCCAGACGGGGGTTCTAAGTACCACCTTCCCCACAACATGCCAGCGCTCCCTAGAGAGAGGGTGGGTGGGTCTGTGCAGACAACACACAGGCGAAGTGAGGACATACGTTCGATTGTGCAGGGATGTTCTGAGGTTGAAGAGTGACATCAAAAGAGCACAAGAGTCAATTTGAAGTGACTCCTGTTGGTTGGCAATAGGCACGCCGAGCGTTCAAAGCTAACTGCTGAAAAATATCCAACACATCACATCCAATAAAATCCCCAAGATCTTAAGGACATGCTCGGCAATCTTATAAAGCCTGACATCACCATCCCTTCATCACGAGATTGGTAAGATAAGGGAACGGCTATCCTGAGTTTCCTGAGTGAGCCACACCTCAGGGCAACCCAACAGTTGGGTAGGTACTGACACGTAACAAATACAGAGGGAGGGTGGAATTAAGATGTCACCATGTCGAAACTCTTATAAAAATAATGGACCTCGCTAATCATTACTAGTAGCTTAAACACTCATTAAGTGAAAGGCTGGTGTGGAACCTCATGATGGATTGGTGAAGCTGGCAAAACCACCCACCCACCCATCAATCTCAGCACCCTGTACTTTATGCCACAGGGAAAATATCACCTGTGAAGGCTTCCACCCACAAGAGATGCTGGAATCTGGAGCCCCAGTTCATGGACACGCGGCTAAAAGGACACTGCCCAAGGCAACTGGCCAACCATGGCAGAGGAACTCTGCGGGCTGAGTGGTTTATTCAACCAAGGAACAGGATCGGGATGGACACAGGCCTTCCACTTTACAAAAATGCATCCTACATGAAGGTTAGGGGACTTGTCCAGGGTCACAGGTACATCGTGGTCTCACACAAACAAAACCCAGGTCTCCATTACTTTCCTTCATTTTCTCCAGTATGTTTTAACCACGACCTCTGGCGTGACTAGCACACATTTGGAATCAACTTTCAGTGAGCAAATGGCTTCTCCTGAGTCTCAGTGGTGATTCTTAGAGTTGTGCTTTTCATCAGAAGGTTTTTCACCGAAGAGGCTATTCCAATGCACAGCTCGAAAAGTGACTCTTAAGTCTGATTTTAAAAACATATTAAAATAGATTTACTTTGAATTGAGTGTTTCAACCTGAATGAGGGTTCACCTTTTGCTCCTTGACTATCTTACTCCTCTCTTGTGAGTAGAGTCACATAAAAAAAAAAAATCTAAATGAAAAAAAACCAGACCTACCCAGGAGACAGTGACATGATTCTTAGAAGCAAATGCTACAGATACAGAAGACATTTCCTACAGACTGGTTCGGCAGACTTTCAAATTATCTTTCTCTCACTCATTAGCATTTTAGAAAAATTCGATTTCATCATTAAAGAAGCCATCTGCTTATCCAGGAGCGGCCTGGCAAACAGGCCTGGCAACTTTCAGGGGCGGCAGCCCAGCATGCACTGGGCTTTCTTTCCATTTCTGAAGCAAAGAGAAAGGCTGGGCCACTCTCTCCTCAGCCCAAGTGGTTCAGACCAAGTGACCTGTTCCCGGCCATGGGATGGAGCTCTTCACCTCCATCTGAGTGGAGAGGAAACAAACGCTGGGCAGGAGTGTTTGACAAGTGCCCTTATAGCCACCATCCAAGCAACAAAGATCTCAGCGAGTGCTTGACCCCCCTTCCCATGTTACACGGAAGCATAAACTGGTGTTGGCATCATCCATGGTCCCTGCGCTGGGAAGAATGCCGTCCGGAGCACCTTGAATAGTTAGAGGCTCCCATGGGAAGAGGACAGCGAAAAGGAGCCCAAGTCATCTTCAGTCAGATGCAGATTTCTCTTCTGCTGTGGTGTGTACTGCGGGCGGGGGCCTGTCTGCCTGGTATACGTCTAGAACATCCAGTGTTTCATTCTGCTCGTGATGTGGTAGGAACAAAAATGGTTCTCTGAAAAGGATCTGTGTAGTTGAGAGTGATTTATAGTCAGAAGAATAGAGCTAAAAGTCTTCAGTCTTTTAATTATGAATATTGGGGAGATTTTGAGTTAGTGGCCACTAACTCGAAGATTTGAATCAACTCTTGAGAGCACTGTCCTATGGCTTTATGGGTTCTGAGGTTCTTCATCATCGGTCAGTCAGTGTTTTAGAAAAATAAAGAAGGTATGAGCGGCCTGCAGGGAAACCCTGGCTTTATCCTGAGGAAAGCGGGGAGCAGAGCTGAGAAACCGGACATTGGTCTTCTTGAGTGGACTAAACCTGTGATGGATTTATAGCTTAATGACATTATTGGGTGGTGATAGAAACTTATGAAGTGGGGTTCCAGTTGAAGGGAGAGGACCCAGTGTGTGCTCTGAGGGACTATGTCTTGTCCCCAGCCACTTCCTGTCTGGCTCTGTCTGCTTCCTGTGCACCATGAGGTGAGCAGTTTTCACTTGGCTCTACCACATCCCCTTCAATAGGATGTTGTGCCTCTCAAAGGCCCAGAAACAATGGGCCCAGCATACTGTGGACTGGAAGTTCTGTAACTCTGAGTGAAAATAAAGCTCCCTCCATTCAAGCTGTTTAAGTCAGGTATTTTGTCACAGTGACAAAAAGCTGACAAAAAAACACTGTGATTTTTTTCCTCAGGAGTCTAGACATTCACAAGGATGCATCTGAATTCACAAGTGCACCCCTCACCCCTGTGAGCCCCGTGTGGCACAGGCACTCGGAGTACAGGCAGCGCTGGCCTCTGGGAAGCTCAGTTACTTGGAGAGAGAGGCAAAGGAAGATGCCACGTAACAAGAACAGCGGTGTCCCACAGGCTCCAGGAAGCACCAGCAAGCAGCGGAGAATTTGGATAATGCCTTTCTTCACGTCCATGCCTGGTCACTCTTCCATGACAAATCCCTCCAGCTGTCATTGGCAAAATAAACACCTGCTCAAGTCTACAACAGCTCAGTGGGAAAAAAACAGAAGAAAAAACTTCCAGCCCAAGATCTGCCAAATTCCTTGTGTTTCAAGAGCAACCACTTGACTCCTGCTATGCCTGCTTCTTCGCACCTTGTTCACCTGGAGTTCACTCTCTGATAAACAAACTCCCCTCACCCCAAGGCTCTCACAAAAGAGATGCAGTGTTTAATAACATCCATCAGCACATAAATGCTTACCTTTAATTCAAAGACAGATGAGACTTGAAAGACATCAATGATCCTAGGATAGGTAATTCAGGGATGATCAGAGAAAAGATCCTAATTAAACAGCGAACCACAATTATCACCTTAGGTGTCAAAACAGACACCTAAAGGTTAGGTGAAGCCTTGACCTCAGCCCTTTCCTCAGCGGATCCCAATTCATGGAAAATTACAGCTTTCCTAATGAAAACTGTACTTGTTTGTGGACCCCTCTAGGCACGCTTTATTTCTCCTTGGTTTTCTCTTGACAACTGGTTCCAAGTCCACATGGGCGTGTGTGCTGATGTTCCTATCTGCCAATGGGAGCATCAAGCCCAAATCAACCCCTTTTAAAACAGCAAAGCTGGATCTGCAGGCCTATAATCCTAGCACTTGGGGGGCTAAGGCAGGAGGATCACTGGGATTTTGAGGCCAGTCTAGGCTACATAGTGAGACCCTGTCTCTGAAGGAAAAAAAAAAAACAAAAAACAAAATCAAAACAGCAAAAGATAAATGAGTCCCTCTGTGAAGCGTGTGTGCACCCATGTGTGTGTGCCCACGCAGACTGTCTGATGACTGCTTGGCTACACAGAAGAATCGTGACAAACGGCTTGTATCACGTAATGTCTGCATGCCCAGAAAAGCAAGCTTGTGTGCCATTTGAAGGACATAAATTCAGACCTGGTGAAATGAATGAAGTTTCTGAAATCATTCACAGTTTCTGTACTTTCCCAGTCTTATTTTTCATTCCCCTCTCTCATCTTTCATGTTCTTCTTCCCCTTGAATTTGCACTGTTTCCTTAATGATTTCACATTGAGTGTTACTGATCTTCTCGATAATAACCCAGTGGTCCTGCTATGACAATTTCCTGCTGCATTAGGAGGCGAGCAGCAAAAGCCGAGAAACTACAAATACTGTGGATGGAAAGCAGGCCTTCTGGAGGCCAAGGTGACTTCTGGAAGCCAGGGTGAGTTCCGGCACCTGGGGCTGGGTGCCGGGCCCTGTAGGGGAGAAGCCCACAGCTTCCTCCCACCCTCAGCCCTGCAGAGGGAAAGTCCTGGCTGCTTCACGCACAGGGAGCTTTGCATCTCCCACACTTCAGATAACCACTGTGGCCGCTCTTTCCACAGTGCAGGTCTGAAACAACAGCTACAGTGACCAAATCTCAGTCTCTGGAGGGAGGCGCAGGTACTTTTCACCAAGAGGCCTGAGGACAGTTTCAGGGCAGGTGATGCTTCATGCACAGAAACAGCAAAGCAGAGACAGAAAAGACAGAACTGGGCGTTTTCATTCACACTAAGCCCTCTGCAAGGGCCCGTGTCCCCCACAAGGGCAAGCGTTAACCTGCGGGATACAGGGCCCCTGTGGAAGTTACTAGCCATCTGAGCTAACCCAGGGTGTCTGGTGCTATGTCCTCAGCCATCTTGCTCCTTCCATGCAACTCCCTCTGTCGCCCACAAGGCACAGGGTCCCTGCTGCTCAGAGCCGTAGCTGGCTGCAAGAAAGGCCGGGAACAACAGGAAGCTAATAGTTTAACTGTTCCTCTAAATTTGTTTGATAAAACTGACATTCAGAGCATTATGTCACATTGCCAGTAATCTGCAATTTACCCCTGGGCGTGCGCTGGATGATCATTTTATTTACCTCTCGTAGTTAAAAGCGTAATTAATATTCCGCTCTGTAACAAAGATCAGAGATTTGACAAACATTGTAATTTAAATTCTCCATTATAGCAAACATTAAAATCAAACATCTTCCACACGCCCCATTGCATAAAGGACATGTGTAGCTGTAATTTTACTTTTTAGTTTTTAATACCACAAACTAATTTCTGCTGTCAGTTTAATGAGCCAGAAAACACAAATCTTACTGCTCTCTGTGTGGGCACGGGCTATAAGAGATGAACCAGAAAGAAAGAGAGAGAGCAGGCCAATTTCCTTCCAAACACACTCCTAACACAGCACACAAACTGTATTTGTGTGTCTAGTGAATACAACCCAACCCCCCGCACCTCTGAGATCACCTCAAGGCTTAAAAGAAATAAATGCAAATGTAAGAAATTTCAAGAGAGAGAAAGAAGTTACTCTGGTATTTTCAGAAGCAGAGCTGTAGGTGTGTAAAGGGTGTGGAAATAATAGGAATACGGACCACAAAGAAAATGGTAACAGCACAAAGCCATGCTTATGCACACCGAGATGTGGAGACATGCAAGGTGGTCACAAAGATGCACACTTGGGACGGGGACCCCATCCCAGGGGCTGGAGTTGGAGCAAGGTGGCCGGTGTGAGGAAGGAGATACCATGGAAGCGTCTCCCCTCTTCTGACTCACGCTAATTTCTACCCAGCTTCATAAATTTTATGTGACTGATTATAATTATTGTTATGTAGAATTCCTTTAGGCAACCAGCACGGCTCATTAAGCAAGGAAGCTGGTGGGAATGATCGGGAAGGCCAGGATCGGCACACTGAGTCTTCAGGAAGAGGAGGTGGCACTCTCGCAGTGTGGCCCCTGCCCGACGGAGCTGGACGCAGAGGTGAGGAAGGACAGGACAGGACAGGACAGGCCTGCAGCTAGAGCCACGCTGGCTCATCTGCCCCTCCTCCCATCCGCGCAAACCCGCTGGCTTGCCAACTTCTGCCCAAGACTTCATTAGTCACTGCCAACTTCAATCTGCTTCAGTTACTTTACATTCAGATCCCAGGAGGATGTGCGCGCTCCACTGCAATTCCAGGCTAAACCAAAGATAAACTGATTCGCTTTCGGAGGCAACAAGCCAGCTAGTCCCAACTTACACTAACATCTCCCACACTGCCGCAAGGATGTGCAAACACGGTTGACCTGGCCGCAGGATGGAAAGAAAGCAGTACACACTGCTATGGCAGAGGCAGCGACGTGGACTGAGAGTCACGCTCCACAGTGCTGCTTCCATAAACAGCGTGGCTCGGGCCCATGGTAAAGTGCACCCGTGTCCTCCCACGACACGCGCATGTCAGAGCCCCCTGGACAGGATGGGCCATCCCGGGGAGGCCTGTGGTCCCCCGTCCCGTCTCTGCTCTCCTCCTGCATCCCCTGATCACCCTCAGTGACCCTTAACAGGCCACTGGTTAACAGCATTTAAAACAAAGTCTGCCAAAGAGAGCGCACATTTCCACAAAGCGCCCTTCACCGACCTTGGAAACCACAGGCCACTTCCATCGGGACCTACAGAAAGAATATGGCACCGTATGATTCAGAGGCAGTGTGGAAACTAGTTGGGAAAAATGAAAACATCATGGGTATTTGAAAAAAGACCCCAATTTTTTTTTTTTTTTAAAAGAGTAAAATGGGAGATTCAGCCTTTCAGTGAGAAAACAGAATGGGAAAATTGATGGAAAGCTACAAAGTAAAACAAATACTGGATGAAAGTGATCACAGTGAACCAGAGAAAAAGTGTAAGAAAGGAATCAGCAGGACGAGTTTTCCTTGTTGGAGATAAGGCTTCGCTTATCTTAGTTGTTACTCCAGTGAGGTAGGTAGGAGCCTAAGGTCCTAAAAATGATTAGTTGCTGAGACTGAGCACCCTTAGCCCTCCACTCCTGTCGTTCTCTGAAGCAGTCCCGGAAGTCCATCCACACCTGCTCCTTCTGCGGCTGCACACTTCTCAGCTTGCTGCTGCTGCACGTGCGTGGATTCCTGTCCCTCTGACACCTTCAGGGCTTCCTCCCTTCCTTCTGAAATCATGCACTAAAGCTAAGGCCCTTGCTAGTTACGCATGCCTGTAATCCCAGCATTCTTGGAGGCTGAGACAGGAAGAGTCCAGCCTAACTAGCTTATTTGGTGAGGATCGTTGTAAGTTCAAGAGCAGCCAGGGCTACAAAGTTATCTCAAGGCCAGCCTGAACTGTGTAGTGAGACCTTGTCCCAAAAAAAGAAAAAAATATATTTCTCTACAATAGCCACATTATTTTTAGGTTACAACCTGCCAACACACATGCACATGCGCATGCGCGCGCATACACACACACACACAAGCACACACACACAAGCACACACCTTGATTCAACGTCATCTCAACAGCTGGTCTGTGGGTAATGTTTATATTTATTGATGTATAAAGTCCTATCTTTGGACTTCACCCTATTTCTCTTATTTGTCCTATCTCAATAAATTGTCAGAATAAATTAAAGCTGAATATAAATTTTCTAAAAATAATTTTACTGTATAAAATCTGAAAAACAAGAGAAGATTAAAGAAAATATAAGCCACTTAATATTTTACTACTCTTCACAGTAACTGCTAATACTTCAGGAAATTTTTATTCAGCTTTCAATATATACAGATATTCCTCGCTTAATGATCTTGTTTAATGCAACCAATTCGTTTAATGACTTAGTTGCAGGGACAGAACTTGGTCATTAAACAAGGAAAATCTCTAAATATTTTAAACAAGTTTGGATTTTAGCATGTCAATTATTTCATGATTTTTCTATGTATTAAAATTTATCTGAAAGCACAGGTTTTCATGACTAATAAATACTCAAATAACTAAACAATACTTATTCAAATATTATCATTTATTCATATCACTTATTAGAAATTTAGGTGGCATCTGAATTTTTCACTGCCATATATAATTCTGTGGTGATCGTCTCTCTCTGTAAATCTGCGCTGCATCTGGAAATTCCCTCTTTACGTGGTGCTGAAACACTGGTGTACCTCTGCAAAGAGCAATGATTCGTGCTACAAATTTCCCTTCCCCCAAGCCGTACCAATTTCTATTCTCACAAGAAAACACGTGAGGATGTCTTCTCACTCTACACTAACTGGATTTAAAAGTGTTTGTCCACGATGTGAAAAATGGACAGTGTTTTAAAGTCTGTATCTCGTTGCTTATTACTGAA
The DNA here is from genome assembly GCA_004027455.1 of Hydrochoerus hydrochaeris. Classification (NCBI taxonomy): domain Eukaryota; kingdom Metazoa; phylum Chordata; class Mammalia; order Rodentia; family Hydrochaeridae; genus Hydrochoerus; species Hydrochoerus hydrochaeris. Next base: position 10,580 of record PVLA01002180.1, read on the forward strand.
GTTGAATGGCTTTTAATACCTATGTTGATCATTCCCGTTTCCTCTCCTACAAATTGACTCTTCCTGTCCTTGGCCCATGTCTTCTATTACAATCTCTATGCACCGTTTACAGATTTGTACGGATCACACAACCATTTAGACCTCGGTCATTTGTCACTCACTCAAAGATCAGCCCAGCGAGGCCCTTCTGCGCCATGCCACCCCCTCTCCATTCACCCAACTGCACTGCTCCCTATTTCTGGGACGGCAACAACCCGTTCTTGCCCGCCTTGTGGTCCTGGTTCTTGGGCATGGATCTCCTTTGGGTCCAGGTGACCTCGCCTGTCTCTAACCCCCAAAGCAATCGTCAGTGTAACCCCATCCTGTCTTTTTAGTTAATTACCTTTCTATGTGTACAGTGCCTTGCAAGGTCCGAGAGCTAACAAACTATTTCTTGCACCTCCTCACTTCGCTCCAAACACAGCGTCCTGCCAAAAGGTGGGGCGGAGCAGGCCTGCGACGTTTCTTGCACTGCACCACATTTTCTCTAAGAAGGGAAATGCTATTCAATATAAACAACGCTTAGAGAATAGCAATTCATTATGCATCGAGATGAGATTACTTTATATTACACGCTCCCAGCTGACATTCTGTCCTGAGATGAACAAGTAAGTAATTATGCACGAAAGCTAGCAGTGTGTAAATGGAAATATTTTTGGCAGACATGATATCCACGGAACATGTGTTATTGGTAGTGGATGTGTCAAATTATTTTTCTAACTCAAGCAGAACATATTATTCTAAATATAACTATATATGGATCACAGCAATACAGCATATTGCTATACCCCCCAAATGCCAAAATATTGAAAGTAATAAAGTACATGATTAAATAAATATACAATAGAGAAAGTAAAAAAGCAAACCAAAGAACTTGGAGTGGTTTATTGAGTAATGGAAACCATGTCCATGTTAGATACACATTTTAAGAAACGAAATCATACAAACATACCCAAGGCTGTGTGTGGATGCTGGGAAATGCTTGTTCAGAGACCCTACAAGGTGACCTAGTGGATTTGTGGGTATAGCAGGTAATCAGTGGTTAAACTTGGTATCTATAATTTTATAGAAAAGAAATAGAATTTATAGCAGTGAGAAACATTTCTTTGCAGATGAAGTGAATAGCTCTTAGGGTCCTACCAACTAAAATAGTTTAATATTTCATATTTACAACTTAGAATAATTTTTAATTCTTAAACAATGATCCTATTTTGTTTCCATGGCTAGAATGGGTACTTGGCAAATCAATTAGATGAACGGAAGTAATTTAGCCACTCAATATTTTGTCTGATGGTGTAAGAAAAGCTCTGTAAATGGAGCTGCAACTTAAATAGTAGATGTCACTTTATGTTTGCAAACATGCACGAAACAAACAGAACATGATAAGCTAAACTCTTTCCATGCTCTGAGCAGAAAAGTCAGGAATTCAAATATACCAGAGAGAAAACCTAAGGATGAAAGTCCTGAAAAACATTTGGTTATGCTGGGGGCTGTTTTTCTTTTCCTTATGAAATAAGATTATTTTGAAGAAGAGGCCTCAATGCAGTCATTTTCTGCATGGGGCCAAGGGAGTCTCTGGAGAGAAGGTAGTGTCATTGACTGACACCAAGGTGCAGTCCCCTCGGTTCACAAGTTGACCCCTGCTTCCAAGTGACTGGTGTCAGACAGGCTACCAGGAGACAAGGAAGGTTCAGTGAGGTCCTGAGCTCGGCCCCAGTGCACCTACTGTCCTCCCATGAGGAAGCTGTGTCCCTGCTGCCAGGGAGGGTGGGGCGGGGAGGTGGCACCCTGGCCACAGCTGGACCTGAGACTCCAGGCCTCCAGGGCTGAGAGGGAGGCATGCCTGCTGGTCCACAACATTTTAGTATGGCACCAGGAGGGGGCAATGGTAGCACTTCAAACTTATTTTTGTGACATTCCTAAATACATTTTAAAGGACCTAAGTAATGACAACACTCATTTACAGATCTTAAAAAATCTGTACACTGGCCACTCATGGGTCTGCAAAAAAGGCTATTTTTTCTTTAAATCTTGATTTTTCTAAACTCCATGCCACAGTATTAATAATGTGAATTCATTGAAGAAAACAGCCTTATTCCACTATTCAATGGTGTAACCTAAAGAGACCTTATTATTCAAAATAATTTATGTACTGTGCTTTTGTCAAGGAATGTGATTTACTGTTTAGGATTTAGTGTGTGAAACATCCAGGGATACAAGGCATTGTGTTTTTGACTTTCTCACAGAGACACAAATGTGAACTCTCAAGAATGGAGGGAGCTGGTAAAGTGGATGTCATTATTTTTATATTATTTGTATAAATTTTCATGAGTTTCAAATTATTTGAAAATAAACAGTGCAAGTGAAAAGTGAGAAACAGCCATCTCAGCTTTGCCCGCGCTAAGGTGTCGCTTCATGCATGGCAGAGGTGCAGTCCCTGGTGGCAGGGTGGCTCCTTACATGGGGATCCAAGGTCTTCCATGAGCAAGGCCACTGCCAGGACCCTGACTGAGCCGCATAAGCAGCTGAACACAAGGACAGCTGTGATGTCCTTTCTGGGACATATACCCAGGGATTCTTCAATAACTGGGGGGTGCTTCTGTTGGCTTGTAAGCAGGTTTTGATTCAGAAAACTAGGGTATGATATTATTATTATTAATTATTATTACTGTTATTATCCAGGGATGAAGTGGCAATCATGCCTAAGCTCTGCATTACAACTTCGCCAGATGACCACCTCCACCCTGAGCCAGGACACAGGCAAACCAGCCCAGCTGTCTGGTCACAATCGGTCAACTAGCATCTATCTCCTACTTCCTCATTATTCTCATTCTTTTCCCACTAGCAAGCATAACAGAGAACAAAATCCTAAAATGAGGAAAAGTCCTGTACAGGACTTATCAGGTGCAGTTTCCCTGGAGGACAACTGAAAATGAAATATTTTCACTTCAGTGAATCGTGCCCCTGGGATGCATCACTTTAAGTAACTAGTAAGTGACACCTCCTGGGCAGCTCAGCTGCAGGGGACAGCAGAAACCATGGTGGGCATTTTTCTCAAGGATCCAGGGCACCACCTACACAGGATCCTGATGCTTTAGTCTTGTTTGGGTTCTGGAGTGTCCTACACTTGCCATCAGAGTCTCGCTAATGGGCAAGCGCAGAGCAACACCTCTGTGTGCCCTTCAGTCCAGATTCCTCTCCTCCCCAAGACTGGTGATGCCGAAGCAGGAACGCTTAAGGCCCAGGGTTTGGTGTCAAACTGCCCAAGCTGAGCCCCTGCCACTCCACTCCTGCTTCCAAGACCTCGGCCAGGTTCCTGCCCTCCACACCTTGTTCCTGCTGCTGTAACATACAGCATGTCAGTCACCTTCTACCTGAAATGCTCGGGATGAGGAGAGTTTTGGATTGGTCATCAGTGCAGCCATTTAAATGTCTGTACATCCCTAACAGATATCTTGGGGAAAACACTCAATTTTGAAACATAATTTATTTCTGTTTCCCATACAGCTTGTATATGTAGCTCAAAGGTAGTTTTATATGGTATTTTAAACAATTTTGCATGAAATACAGTTTCATGGTGTGCAGTTCTTTGCTCTGGGGTTACACGGCTGCTCAATGGTGCAGGCTTTGGAGACCTCACATTGTGGAGTTTTGTGTGAGGGGTGCTCAACTTATGGTAGCGTCTCCCTTGCTGAGTTGTGTGAGCGTCAAGTGGCATTAGACCCAGGGGGATGCCAAGAGCTCACACCCTGAACCATGTCAGAACTCACGGATTTTAGAGCTGTAATAGTCATCATTACATGGAAGAGGCATCCATGGTGGCGGAGAGGAAGACAGGCCTGGGAGGCCCGGAGTGCGTGGGACCTGACCTCTGTCCCTAAAGGAGTGGGGGTGGGACCATGCCTCCAGGCACCCAGGAAGCACATGCCCACATCTTCCTTGACCACCGTCACTGCAAGACCTGGGTGCTTGGTACCTGGTGAGCTGGATGGTCAGCCAGCCAGCCCAGGTGAACTCAGCTTCCTCATGCTTCGTCCTGGTGCCCAGCACAGTAGTTCAGCCTGTCCAGCCAGGCAATGAATGCTATGTCCCCCATCTGGGGATGAACCAAGCTTATGAGGTGTGGGCAGTCTAACTGGTCATGGGCACAGGACAGAGATCACATTCAGTCCACAGCGTAGGATGACAGATAAGGCGCTCTGTGTCCCGTTATGCTCCAACTGTTCCTCTCTCTTCCCCAGAACCCATGCTGGCCAGCTCACCATGCACAAGTAGATGGTCAGCACCTATCTGCTGGACTGTCACACTCATATGGAGTCATTGTTGTGACTGAAAAAGACACAATTCAGTTTGAAATTATGATCCAGTTCTAATCACCAGCGGCAACATGTCACTTGAGTCAAGCGAGCACACGCATCTTTCTAGTGCATGGTCTGCCCGAGAGGACACATCTCCTCACAGAGACCAGCTGCTGAAGACCGCGGATGCTCATGTGAAACACAGGCAAAGGACATCCTGCAGGCCCCCAGGGTCCTTGGAAGGAGCTTTGGGGATGGGGGAGTCAGTGTGAGAGCTTGGCAGCCAGGTGCTCGGCTCTGTCTTCCCATCACAGGGACAGCGCTACCAACCTGCAAGGGAAGCTAAGCGCCATCCTCTGTGTGCGCCATGCGGGTAGAAACGGAAATGCTGATGTTACTGAGAACTCTGCGGGAGCCACAGGGTGGAGGTGGGAAGCCTGCTTAATCTTGGGAACTTAGCGTTCACATGCTGTGTGTCAGCACATGGTGCAGATCATACACCTAGGCTCGGACAACCCTGAGCCCTGATAAACTGCAAAGCTTCTTCCTAAGCAATTTCTGTTTTGGGGGCTTTTTGTTGGTCTTCTTGAGACAGAGTCTCGCTGTGCAGTTCAGGCTGGACTTGAGCTCACTTTGTAGCCCAGGCTTGCCAGGACCTCAAAGTGACCCTCCTGCCTCAGCCTCGAAGTGCTGGGATCACAGGCCTGAGCCACCACACCTGGTTCCCTTAAGCACCTTCTTAACTCCATGTCTCCTAAACTTGTCCCGGAAACAGAAACTCTGGTTCCAAAGGCGTGACTCAAAATCCCACAGCGTGACAAACAGTAGTTTTGTTGCATTTTCCCATCTTTTCATTGTAAATCCGTCTTTAGAACAATTGAAAGGTTACGGGCCACGTTAAATGTTGTATGTGTCAGCTCTGACAAATGGCGGGTCACAGATGTTTGGCACAGGGACTCAGCATCTGGGTATGCACTGCTTTCCTGTAACACAGACTACAAATGGTGATGCTGTTACTAAAAATAAAACATTATAGGAACCTTAAGTAACTGGCTGTATTACCTAGAACACTGGTTGAAAGCTCATAGAGGACTGTAAAGACAAGCCTATTTAATGCTTTGCTGTCCCTGTGCTCAACAAGTTCTTCTGAATAGTTACTAAGTGCTCAAACTGTTTTAGTCTCTCAGAACAATCACACTCGAACACTCTTCACTCCACGTAGTGCTTGCAATGAGCCTTTACTTGGCTTCCAACATAATCTACTCCCAAGTGAGCACAACCAGAACGCAGTTGTTAGTGGATCTTGCGGTGGCCTATTTCGGTGTCTTTGGGTCACATAATGGCTCAAGAAGGGATACAGACACACAAGGGCTATCTTCCTCCACTCGGAATCTCTGAGCGTCCGGACTGCCCTGAAATGACATCCTAGTGCAGCAAGGTGGCTTCTTTCCTGAGCTCATGCCAGGGCAGGTGAGGCCTGTGTTCCAGCAGTATGAAAACAGGCCAACGTCAGACAGGTCAGGAATGTCAGTGCTGCTGCCCCTCCAGTTGGCCAGCACTTCTCTGAATTGCACCGCTGCGCAGCTGCTGCCCAATGTGAGCAAGAGTCTGACTGAGACCTTTCCCACCAGCCCCGCTACTGGGCACCCATCCTGGGCTGCTGAACATGGAGGCAGGTGCTGCTTGCAAACAGCACGGCTTCTGGGCTTTGCAGATCATGTGCTGACCTCCTGTTGACTACACCACACAGCCTAGTGTGGACCCAGTACTTTTCTTCCAGGAAGTAAACACTGCTCCTGGAAGTCCCTGCTACTTCCATCTCTCCAACAGGAACAGTGGCCTGAGGTTTCATCCAGAAAGGGAAGGCATTTGACAGCTCTGGCGACAACTGCTGCAAGGCACTGAGGTGCCCACTCTCAGAGTCCCAAGAAATGCTGATGCAAGGTACTGCACACACTCTCCCCTGCCAGTGACACCCACTCCAAAGCACACCTGTGCACCGGGGCACAGCTCTGTCCACAGAGGCGGGAGCCCAGAAAGGCCGTCCCGAGAGGCCACTGCCAGCTGGTCTGGGTGCGCATGTGAGGATGCTGACTGCAGGGTGAGCAGCCTTCATCTGAGGGCCAAGTCTGAAGTGGCCCCCGGTCCAAAACTTTTTAAGTGTTAACATGATGCTAAACATGGAAACTCCACATCGGACCTCCGGGGATGATGGGCTGCTGTGAAACTGTGGGTGCACTAAAAATAGCGCGTAAAATACCGTGCGGTTAAGTGTATATGAAACATCAAACAATTTCCTCTTTGGATTTGGGTCTTCCCCACGGCAGCCTGTTATGTTTATGCAGATATTCCCAAACGTGAAGCAGTCCAAAGCCCTAAGCCGTGGGAGCAGGGATACTGAGCGTGCAGCAGCAGGAACATTGCCCAAGGCTGGGTAAGGGTCCGAGTGTGTCCTCTGTTTTCTTGCATCAGGACTGATCGTTTATTTTTCCTCACCGACCTTCATCCATTCCAAACAGATGATTAGCAGCATCTGGCGGAGTGTGCACACGTTCCAACAGGTGCTGCGATTTTAGAAAGCAGACACTGCCGTAACAACCTCCCCCATCTCCTGTGGGGCGGAATCATGAGGTAAATGCACGCTTGAGCTGGCGGTCAGGGCTGGCTCATGGGGCTCAGGTGAAAAGGCCTCTGAAATTGGCTTTTTCAGAACAGAGAGAGAAATGAAATCCTGGGAGTTGAGATCTTTGACTCGATTCCACCATGGCTGCTTAGCAGGAACCCAGACAATGTGGGGGAAACAGTATGGCTGCTCTTGAGAGGTTTCTGCACAGTAATGTCCTGGCCACGAGAAAATGTGCTTGAAGCCGAGCCCTGCTGAGGTGGAAAGAGGCAGTTTATCAAGAGATCCTGCTCTGACTCCCGAGGTGGGAGATAGGTGGGTGCAGTCCTTGCCACACTGAACAGAGCTCTTGTGGGGTGGATCTGACAAAACAGAGAAAACGACCCAAGCCTCGGGTTGAGGAAGGTGACCTCACTGTAAGGACGGAGTGTCCCCAAATGGGAGTGTGTAGAACAACACAGTGTTTCAAAAGCAGGAAAAAATTAAAAAGCAGCACAGAAATGTCATTGAGGAGGGGATTTCTATGTTTCTTTTGAACACGGAGGATGTGGTGGTGACTACAGCTTGGCGGTGCCGCTTCCTGTTTAGGGTATTTCCAGACCGTCTATGCCGTAAATCACTGTCACCCCACACTCACAAGGAAATGCGGCCTTAGGAATGAGCGCGCTCAGGCTGGCAGAAAATGCCTGTTGTAAGGCGTGGGTTTATCTCCAGACTGGAGGCCACTGTACTCCCAAAGTCCCTCACTGGGCCCTGAGAACAGGCCACTCTGGACGGCTCTACACACACAGAACTGGGCTGCTTCCCGTGCGGCATCTCTGTGGTGTGAGCATCATTCTGGTAACTGCTCTCCCACCGGTCTTCAAAGCCTGTCGGCTAAAATGAGTGACACGTCCAGGGGAGGGTGTCTCCTGTGCTACGGGACCATCAAGGTGCCAGCAGCTGCCGGGAGAGGGAACGGCCAGAGGCAGTGGTGGGGTGAAGACTGCAGCTCCCCAGGAAGGGCCCAGGAAGCTTCAGTCCTAAAATCAGATCCCACATGGCATGAACTGTGGGGGTCAGACATCACCGCATGGGGGAGACGGGGTGGGCGGGGGACGAACGACTGCGAAGACAACTTGGTCACAGAACTTCAGGCCACTACATATGGGGCAGGCTTGTCATCGGAGCATGACACCAGTGTCCCAAGGAGAAGATGTCCCTGGTCTCTGGCCCCCAGCTATGCTTGAGTATTATGAACTAGTACTCCCCCTGGTATTACAAATCAGAAGCGTAACCTGGAATGCTGGAACAACTTCAGAAGCTCAAGGCTCTTCAGGAGGATAGGGCAAGGCACAGGAGCACTGGCAGAGTGGGTCACAAGCACAGTGCACGCGCTGGGGACAGGGCCAGGTCCCGCCCTGGTCATGGCGTGCGGTCACTGGAGGTCTCTTTCACCCAGGAAGCTCTGCGGCCCTCTGCACCGTGTTAGGGCAGGATGTGGCAGCTGCTTGCTGCCTGCAGTCAGCCTCTCCCCACGTGTTAGGCCCTGCCAGGGAACACCAGGTCTGCAGGGAGGACCCATGGAGGGCATCTGGCCAAGGCAGCAGGAGGCTTTTGCTCTGCACAGCTGCCCACAGCTCACAGGCTTGGGGGAGAACCCCTAGCTGTCGTTTAATCGTATTTTAAAGGCCTTTGGGTAGTGCATTTTGTTGAACTGACTCATTCAGGAAAGCATAAAAGTGTACAGAAGAAAGCAAATACTACAAACCAATGCATGAGCATCTGGAAGAGAAAAATGCAGCTGTCTTGCCGCACATATCGACAGCATCCTTCTACACAATAGCTCAACAATTCTCAACTCCATGGTACAGGAAGGCTGAGTGTCAGGCTGCCCTCGCCAGCCTCAGTCCTTAGGGCGCAAGCTTCCTTCTGCTCATTCCCGGTATCTACTCATCTGTCTCTGCTAGTTGCTTTGTCCCTGAAGTTAGAGAGTTCCTGTGATATTTATTTCCATCTCTAAATATTGCTTCAGCATACATCTCTTACTCAACCAAAATACCAGTGGAGAATCTCTAATCCAAGAAAACCTAAAACTGGAACTACTCCACGATTTGGAACTCTGTGAACATAATACTCAACAAGTTTCAGATTTTGGAGCACTTAAGATTTTAGGTTTTTGCATAAGGGATGTTTAACCAGGCAAATCTGTGCAAATCTTCCAAAATCTATGACCAAAGCAAACAAAACAAAATCCATTTCTGGTTTCAAATAAAGAATATGTAACCTGTCGTGTTATCACACATAAGGAAAATAATGATGCTGTGAAACCGTATCATCTAAAGTCCAAGTGCAGTGACCAGCTGGTTCTCCCCAATTCCCCCAGTTCAAACGCTGAATCTGTTTATGTTTCCTAAGCCTGCTGGAATATAGAATAATCCACCTGTATTTTTTCTCTTTAATAATAATGATTGTTTTTCAAGAAACGAGGTTACTAACAGGGTATTTTGTACTCTAGATATTTCTGATTGCTTCTGGATTAAGCATCTATGTTGCAAATACTACAGCAGCAATTCTGCACCCTGCCAACCACAGCACATTAAGAACACAGGACATTAGGGTGCACCACACCAGCTTCGCTCAGTTTGATGATTAAGCCATTCATCAACAGTTTTCCTTTAAAGTAAGATTACTAAGTAGTCTACACTTGATACTTTAAGGTCCAATCCCAACACCTGTGCTAACGAACTGGTTGTTCTACAGAGAATGATGATGATTATCACTGGTTTCTGCTCTGTGCTTTGGGAAACAGAGATTCTCTATTCCAACTATTTCTACATTTACATACTTTCTGGGGTTATTCTGTAAACAAAAGCATCCTCTGCTCCTATTTCTTTCTAATATTTTAGATTTTTCAAAGTTTGCTATGGGTGTGTGAACTTGTGAAATTCAATACATTACAAACCATTGCTCTCATTATTCTCCGGATGATCCGATTATCCAGAATGTGGCCTGTGGAGCTTTTTCCAGCTGGTTCTGGGGTTCCTTCGACATCCGGCTTCCTGTGCAAACTTGCTTTTTTTGGCCTAAGATGCAACAGGCTGTCCTGTTTTTTCTCTAATTGAGTCTGGGAATTGATTACCTCCTTCTCTGCAAACCCCTGGTTGCTCATATTGCAGAAGGCACTGAGGGGCTTTCTGTGGTGTGACACACACTCAGTGCGACTGGAGTTTCGAAGTTTCCCACACATTTCAGTTAAAGGAGCTTGGACATCTCACACACTCATACACACACACATACACACACACACACACACACACACAGAGTTCTTACTAACCAGACTTTGCCTGCTGTTTCCAATTGAGATTTAACATCACAGATATTTTTCCTTATCTTTTTAAAAAGTGTTTTTATCTCTTCTAATGAAACCTTCGATTTCTAATTTTATTAGTAATTGGCTTATTTAGATTACTCTGTTATATGTCACATAATTTTAGAATAAATATACTGGTATGAATGCAAACCATAAACTTACTAAAGTTTAAGGTCTTTTTTTTTTTGTGCTGGAGATCGAACTCACGACCTCAAGTTTGTCAAGCAGGCACTTACACCACTGAGCTAAACCCCTAGCACCTCACTGTGGTTTTTAACCTTGGAATATAAACCACTGAGAAATACATAGCCAAAGAGTTGTATTCAGGAGCTAGTTAAAATCATTTTTTTCTCTGGGCGGGGATTTTTTAGAACACATTTTCCATTTTGAACTGACACATGGATTTTAATGGTACATATATTATGGAGCCAGTGTGTAACAGATCAGCTATATGACAAAGCCACAGCCTCCAACCTTTTCTGGGGTGGTCACAGTATCAGTTTGCTACAGTTACATTATCTGTTTCCATCTGTGTCTGATCTTTAGGTTAAACTGCTTCCTGTTAATTGACTTTTGGGTACGCACCACATTCTTGTGGGTCACGAGTCACAGCCACCGTGTCTTAAGCAGGACAGAGCGAGACACCGCTCCCTCATCGCTCACCTTCATTCTGTCCTCCCCATCCCTCCAAAGCCAACCCCACAGGTAACCTCCTCCAGATGATCTGAGTCTACCTTTGGTGGGTTCTTTTCGTAAAAATAGTATGTGTGCATGTTTGTAGATAAGCAAGCTGTGTGCTTACTAACCTGCTTTCTTACACAAAAGGTCTCACTCTGTATGGTTATTTTCAGTAGCTTCTTCGGAACAGTGGCTTTCAGGCCCCACTATCCCATCTCCACTATCTCGACCTTCTTCTGTTGGTCTCTGGTCTGGAAATCCCTGCTGCCATCCAGAGACGCCTTTCCTGCCTCCTCCAAAGCAGGGCTGCACTGTGCAGTGAGCGCCACCATTCTGACGGGCTGGGTCATTGAGACCTGTATCCCACAGGCCTCCGACTGCAGCCTCACACTTGCCCTCCAGCCAGTCTCAGTAGGTGTGCAGTGAGAAGGTCAGCGCACTGGAGGGGACCGTCCCAGGGCCAGGGTGCGGGAGAACAGGGTGGGAGGTATCCTGGGTTAGGGTTCCTTCTGCAGGCTGCCGCTCCCAGCACCTGCCAGCCTCGCCTGCCCTCTCCTACCTACCCCATCCACTCCATTCTCCACTCCCGGGGCAAAGACAGACAGCACCAGAGGCTCCCCAGTTTCCTAACTGTGTCTTCCAGCTGGCAAAATGCTACTTAATCTTTTTTACACACACCTATAACTGTTAAGGTCTGATCTATCTTGTGTGACATTTCCCTACATATTTTTATTCCTTTTTTTCAAGAAAAAATTCAACCAGTTATATGGCCAAAATATATGCCTTAACAAAGTAGTTTCTTGCATTTTTCTACGGATATTCTCTGAATTACAACTGTCTTCCCTCAATAAATCAGTCATATGGTTCTCTAAAATATAGGTTTTTGAAGTCTGATTTATCCATTATAGTCACCACATGTTACAAGGAATTTCTATGTGTAAACAGAACTCGGATTTATTATTTTCAAGTAGGTTGGAATAAAATAAAGTATTCACATAAAACTTAATTAGTTCTGGACTCAAAGATACTTTGTTATCTCTGTCTCCCTCAGAGGCAAGAAAGACTAGAACAACCAGTGAAAGTTCCCATTAGCCGCTGCACCTTTGCTGTCAATTCAGGAAAATGGGACAAATCCAGTCCCTTGTGACAGTGGGCACGAACCTGGGGGACTTGGAGCCGAGTGAAACAACCCAGGCCCAGGAAGACAAATCCCGAATGACCTCAGTTACGTGTGGAGCAGCTGAAGTGGGAACAGAGGTTACAGAGGCTGGGGCTGCAGAGATGTTAGTCAAAAGGTACAAAACTTCAGTCAGGAGGGACAAATCCAGGGCATCTATGTGCTGGACAGACTCTGACCACAAAGAAATATACAAATAATAGATGTATAATCGGTTCAATTTCGTCATTCCAGCATGTGCCTGTATTTTAGAACGTCATGTTAAAAACCATAAATGTATAAAGTTTTTAATCAAAGTTTTTCTTAAAGTACTATACAAACTGAAATCTAAGAGTAAATCCAGTCTTAATTGTCAAAGGATTGATATTTGTTATGGTTTGTGCCCGGATGTCCCCCCAAAGCCTCATGCAGTCATGGGGCCAGGCTTCTAGAGTCTGTGAGAGACCCACAGTCCAATGCTGGGTTGATGGGTGTGAGTGCTACACCCAAGTGGGTGTGGCCTATGTACAATATAAGGGACAGAGAAAGTCTTCTCTCTTGCTCCTCCTTTTTACTCTTGATACTTTTGCTGTCTTCCACCACCATGAACTGTTGCCCGCTGCCATGTGCCACTCTGCCTTGGAGCCAGCTGAGCATGGCCTCCACAAACTGTGAGCTAAATAAACCTTTCCTTCTTTCATTTTGGGCATCAGGTATTTTGTCTCAGCAATGAGAGAAAAGTAACCAACACAGTATCAAATATGCATTTAAAATATATCATCATTAATTTTAGTTTTGAAGAAAATAGTCAAAAATTAAAAAATGCAAAGAAAGATAAACAATTTCCTAAGAACTTAAAATGCAAGTGTATATGCAAACAAAGTAAATTTGCCCACAATGCCATGGCCAGCAGAGATGCTGCATGCATGCAGCAGTGACCCATGTGGTTCTCATGCAGCCAGCAACCTATCCATCCACTGGGTCCACACGAAGAATGGAATGAAGATCTCACAGGGAATCTTGCAGGATGATGCCAGACACGGGTAAAACATTCCCCCAAATCTCCAAACATTATCTCACTTCTGGCTGAGGATCTGACAAAACAACTGGGTGGAATGCCTTTGCTTTGGTAAGGCCGGACAGCCTGACCAGCTCCTGGCCACAGGCAGGCAGAGAAACAGAGGAGGGACTCACCCGCCATCCCTGACCTCTCAGAGACTTTTGCTTCAGAGTTAGGAACCTGTAATTTCTGACATGGTTTCTCCTGTCTATGGAATAACATATTCTTAGCTCATGGAACAAAACAAAGACATGGTTTTAAGAATGGTTGGAAAGGAAGGGGCTAAGATAAGATGTTACACAGAAGCACTGAAGCTGCTCTCCAGAGGGCGGATGGAGCAGTGTGAAGCCTTGCTCAGTGTATCCTGTAGGCATCCGTGTACACAGTAGGGGCTGCTTGGCCCGGGCAAAGCTGCTGCAGAGGAACACAGTGTCAAATGGCTTAAGTCTTCTCACACTAGAAGTGGGCAAAATGTCTACACCAGGCTCCAGCACTGTGCACACAGACCTGCTGCTGTCATCTCCTTGTGCCACCACCTGGCTTTCGCTCCTAGCGTGGTGGTGGCCAGCCTTTCAGAGGCAAGAGCCCAAACTGCAACCTAAACTGTGACTAAACCTGAACACTGAGGTTTTAGTTTAGAAAAAACAACTCATACCACCTTTTGCTGAAAGAAAAACAAGTAACAAGGATGTCATAGGTTTGCCACCCCTGGCCGAGATCCACAGCCTGGGGAGTTCACCGTTAATTATGTGCGCTCTTCCCCACTGCCTCTGTTTCCCCCGTATATCTGTCTTACTACGGGTCTCTCCAAAGCCCCTCTGGCCCCACTCCAGTCTGCTCCCCACGCTGTCACGGGAGAGCACTTTGAAAACAGCTCCTGACAAGTCACATCTTAGTCATGTTTTACCAATCCCATGACGACCCAGCAGATTAACAAGGAGGTAGCATATACAGCATGGACACGCTGTAGGCTGAGGAAACAGACAGGCAAATTCTGGCTCCAAGTGGCTGTTTGCTTTTCCTTGATCTACAGCATCTTAGAAGTCGGCAAGCAAGCAGGGAGAGAGGAGTGGGTCTGACCATTCTTCAGAGACCTAGAGTCAGGCAGAAAGCAAACAAAAACCCCAAGTGGTCTCCTGCTCTGGGCTGGAAGCTGCCAGGTGCTACCTTGTTTTGCTTGGCCAGGCTGGGAATAGTCTGCAACCCAGGAGGCCAGCGGCTCCAGCAGGACCTGGGGCAGGTCACCCCAAGGACGAGGATGCAAGCAAGACCTGACAAGCTTTGTTCATTTGTTTACGATCTGCAGCTCGGGAGCTCTGTGAGGTGGCGACTTCATCTGTTATATTTCTCCCTCTGCTTAGTCCAGGGCCTGGGAGATCCATGCTCCTGCTGGACAGAGAAGGCGATGCTACCCAGGCCCCTGCAGGAGGAACAGGGCAGTGAGGGACACAGGAAGGAGAAAAAGGTAGCCAGGGATAGTGTTACGCAGAACAGAAGGAAACTGGGCTTCAGACCAATAACCAGGGGCACTTAGCTATCTGCCCTTCTGTAGCGCCCCTGTCTGTTTCCTTCCCTCCTCTGTGTCTCTGGGAATAATGATGAGCAACAGCAGCAGGGCTGGAAAGAATATCACAACGTCACATCTTTAGAAAAACAGGAGCAATAAGGGTGCGAGCCGTATTTAAAGGACCTGTGAGACGTTAAACACTTTTATCAGGGAGAAAAGCTACTGGTTTGAGACTTTCAATGTTTAAAACCATTTAGCAACTATAGCCTAAAATCTGATAAAATGAGCCTTTTGAAAGAAATGCAAGTTTCTCTTGTTGCAAGGGTTGTGTGATGACAAATTCAAAGTTCCCAATAAAGCTGATTCTGCTGTCAAACGTGACCCTTTGATGTGACAAGATGTCCATGACACACCTCATGAAGAAAACAAGTCACAGCATAGCCTACAAGGTGTCCGTTCTTTTCACAGACAGACAGACAGACAGACAGACAGACAGGTGTGTATCTGTATGGCGCTGCCTGAAATAATGGTCATCAGACAGCTGTAGAACTCGGGGGTGGGGTAAGATATTAGATCACTTTACTTTTTTCTTCTCTTTTTTCTGCTATATGCATTGGCTTTGCAAAGATGAGAGAGTATTAAGGGTATCATTTAGTGACAATGATTCCACAGGTGGAGCATGTACTTTTTGACATAATAGTAGTTCTCAAATAATAACTATTGCTTTTTTAAAAAAATAGATTTCTAGGACTCAGGTGTAGCTCAGTGGTAATGTGGGTGCTTAGCAATTCTGAGGACCTGGGCTCAACCTCTTTCATGAGAAAAACAAGAAGCAGAGGGAGAAGAAGAAAAGGAGACAAAGATAAAGGGATTCCTGGTTATTCTCCATTTGGGGCAATGTAGAGTGAGGGCCAAATATCCATGTATCTAAAAATAGGTGATTTTTGACTTGGAAGAAAATTTGGCAACAAGAAGTTCAAGAGAAGGGCGCCACCGCCACGATGGGAAAACACTTTAGTTACTTTTCTCATTGTTGAGACAAAAATAGCTAACAGCCCAAGTTAAAGGAGGACAGGCTTACCGTGGTTCACGGTTTGCAGAGGTTTCAGTTCACAGCCGTGTGGCTCCAAGGCAGGGCAGCATGGCAGGGGGCATCACAGAGCAGAAACAGTTCATGGTGGGCAGAAGACAGCAAGCAACAAGCTACCAGCTACAGATTCTTTATTTCCCTTTATATTGTATCCAGGCTACCTGTACTCTCACCCAGGGTGTGACCTGATACAGGGTTTGTCCTAAAACTATGTCAAATCACTACTAGACTATCAGTCATCACACACCCTTAATCCCAGTATCACACAGTCTAGAACCAACCACTTTTGAAAAAAGTCCCTTCTATGACCACATGAGGCTTTGAAGGGACAGCTAGACACAAATCACGGCAGTATATTTGTTGTGGTTTAGATCTAGCATCCCCCAAAGGTCTCATGGTTTTGGAAAGCGCTCGGATCATGGGGTGCATGCTTATTGGTGGACCAGTCCCCAGATGGGCTCACAGCTGAATGTGCTCTTGGGGTGGGGCCTCAGTAGAGGCCGTCACAGGGAGCATGGCCTGGAAGGCGTGGCCTGGCCCTGCCCTTCCCTTGCTGCCGGTTGGCTACCATGGGGTGAGCAACCTTTGCCCCACGCCCTTCCTGCCTGGGAGTCAGCCAAGTCTGGACCAAGTGCGCTGGCTGGAACTGTTACCCAAATGAACCTTTCCACCTTTAAACCCTCAGGTGTTTTGCTCTAGTGAGGGGAGAGAGCTGACGAATCCATACTTGAAACAGCTTACCCATGCTAGGGTTTGGATAAAAATCCCCCAAAGGCCCACATGGCCAGCCTCGGGGGCTGCTGGGAGGTGGTACAACCTTCAGGAGGCGAGGCCTAGTGGATCCAGGTGACTGGGGTGTGCCCTTGAAGGGGCCGCTGGGACTCCAGCCCCTCGACTGTCTCCCTGCTCTCCAGCCTCCGTGAGGTGAGCAGCTGGCACTGTCAGGTCTTCCACTACGATGTGCCACCTCGCCACAGGCCCCAGGTGACAGGAGAGATGACCATGGACTGAAACCTCTGTAGCTGTGAGCCGAAACAAACCATTCCCTGCATTTCAGATGACAATCTCAGGTATTCTGTCACTGCAATGGATATCTATTAATGTGCTTTAACTTAGACATACTCAAAATGCAGTAAAGTCTAGCTAAGGAATGTCTTGACTTTTAAAATTAACGAGACACATATGATACTGTAATATATTCAGCAACTGTATTTACACCCCTGTTCAATTCTGCTCCATGCAGAATGCTGGGATGAGTTTCCAAGAAGGCTTTCTTTCATGATGTAATAATGGCATTGGGGAAAAGAAAAAGTTAAAGTCAGGTGAGAACTGAACACATCAAAGGCAGCTCCTAAGGTGAGCCAGTACCTGGCAAAATGAGGCCCCCAAACCAACACAACTCATTCTCATCCGAAAACTGAACCGAGATCCATAAAAGAACAGGCTCCCTCTGGGTTCCAGTGTTTCTTTTTCAAGAAATATTAAAAGGCTGAATATTTTAAGATGCCCAACAGCAAAGACAGTGAACCCAGGCAGAACCAAATGCAGGAACATCCTTCTCTCGGCGACCCTGCAGCGTCTGATTCCAGAAGCATTCTGGGAAATCATGAGCAAATGTATTTCACAAGACATGCACAGCATGCACAGCAGCACAGAAGTCTGGTGACAGAGGTGGAGATGTGGCTGCCCACAGTGGCATCTCCCTGGCACTCTGTCATGATGCACCTCCAGCTCAGCCACAGAGCCTCTCACTGCCACAGGCGCAGACCGGGAGACCCTCTGCACGGCGCAGCTGCCCCACCTGTCTCCTCCAGCCCCTGGTCTGCCCTCCCATTTCTCCTGGAGCTCAGAGTCACCTCTGCCTCTTGGAGCTTCCAGGAGTCCCTTGGCTGGCTCTTGGTGGACTGCATTCATTTAACCAATGCCAATCAGAATAAAGACAACTGGGGTGCATCTGGGGAAGACTAGGTCATGCTTGCTCATTTTTTCCTCCTTGGACACAACTTTCCGATCTCCAGAAAGACAAAGATTTCTGTTTACTTTGTTCATTGCTCTATGTGCAATGTCTCCAGAGGCACTGGACATGCAGTATTAAACCACCTTTGAGTCCTGGTGTAACAATTTCAACCCAATTGCTATGCCTTGGGTATTTCCTGAAGTTCACATAACAGAAATTTAAGCTCCAGCGCCGCAGTGCTGAGAGGCTGGAGCTTCAAAGATAATGAGGAGGGGCTGATGCCCTGAGCCCAGGGATGGTGAGACACTGTGGGATGGTTCCTGAAAAAGGAGGATCCCACCCGTGGATCTCTCTTGCCCTTTGACCTTCTCTCAAGGGATAAAACAACATCAGGTCCTCACTGGAAGTAGCCCATCTAATCTGGAGTTCCCAGACTCCGGGGCTGCAAGAGATAAATCTCAGTTTTTTTTTGCAAATTATTCAGTCCTCGGTACTTTGCGGTACTTTGTTACAACAGCACAAAACAGACCAAGATACTTAGTATATAAAATAGCCCTGAGCCTAATTTTGGAGTATACTTCGTAACCAATAGCGAACCGTCTCTCACTCATTGGCAGCACTCAGCCTAGGCAGACCAAGCTGTCCCCATTCGGCAGTTTCTATGCTGCCTTCTGTTTCTTGTCCACAAATGCTGCCTGGCCCCATCATGAAGCCAAGCTCGCTGAAGCCCCAGGCAGCTGGACTTCTGAATCATTCTTTTAAGTGCTGCTAAATTTAATGTGTCAAGTGAATAAAAAAGTAAAGAGGCATAGAGGACTTTGCAGAGCATTGTTAGAAAAGCTCCTTGTGTGATTGGCTGGATGATGAGCTGAGAGTATACACTGAGAGTCTAAAAACCGCTTCTTGTATTTTTGAAAAAAGGAGACAGTTCAAATCATTTAGCTTGTTTCAAAGGTATCAGCATTTGTGTGAATGATAAGACACATCCCCTCAGCCAGAAAAAAGTGGGATTGACAGAAAAAATGTAAAGAAAAGTTTAAAAAAATGGGAAATAAATGCAGAAATCGGGGCAGGTTAGAAAAAGGAAGGGGACCATAGTTTGAAACTGGAATAGCTCAAAGGTCTATGTGTCAAGGGTTGGTCCACAGCCCATGGTGCTACTGGGAGGTGAAAGAAACTCCAGGAGGCAGGACCTAGTGGGCGGAAGTGAGGTCGCTGGGGGCATGGCTCAGACCTCTGCCTTTCTTGTCAGTCTCTTTGCTTTCTGGCCACCATGATGTGACCAGGCCTCCTCTGCCCTGTGCACCTGCCATGATGGGCTGTGCTCACACAGGCCCAAGATAACAAGGCCAAGAGAACCATGCAAAGCAGCCTCTGAATCTACAAGCCAAAATTAATCTTTTCCTTATGAAGTTGATTATATTGGGTATTTTGTCACAGTGACAGAAAGCTGACCATCACAGAGGGTAAAAAACAAATGGAAAAGAAAGAGATGCACTTCTATTTGATCTGACTCAGAAATAACTGGAACTGAAACTGTGGGCAGGGTTTTGAAGATCCAGGGAAGGACATGATTAATCAATCTGTCCGAGTGGGGAGGACTGGCAAAGACCGGCAGCCTGTGTTTATGACAGAAGTTGATTTCCTTCCGGAAGGTGACCGACCTTCATCTTCTCTCCTGACTGGGTGTTGGCGCTTTGCTGATCAGAGCGAAATCCTTCACGAGTAACCCGTGGGTACTCTGCAGTGATCTCCACGTGACCTTTCTCTCGACTTCCTAGGCTAACAGTCACTTAGATGTTCAGAAGGCGTCACAAATTGCCATCCTGTTGCCGGTGATGGGCATTTTCCTTCCTCTTGTTAACGAGGATCATTCTTCGGTGGTAAGCAAAGGACTGAGAGAAACATTCTCTTCAATGGGAGGAACCCTAGGCAATACAGTTTCTCACAGAAATGAGATCACATTGCTGTGTGGATACAGCATGGATAATCATGGGAATTAGCAAAGGGACTTCAGAAGCAGCAGATCCAACTCCCAGCCTTGAGGCACTCACGGAAGATAGACACTTGCTCACCCTATTTTTAGAGATTGCAATCGACAGACACACAGGCTCCCTTGTTTGTTCCCAAAATGAACTTGCAGATTATGCCTAACTGTACACCCTCTCTTTCTGTCTTTATTATACTGTCATACAATCTGCAATTCATTAGCCACTAAAAATCTGGGTGAATTTCCCTCAGGAAACTCTCAATAAGAAAAGCTCATAAATTTTTAAGCTTCCCAATTTGACCCTGGATGGACTAAATCTTTAATTTTTAATACGCCGTGAGTATTGGTTCTCTTAATTAACACGCAAAGCCCTCAACACTTAGCACAATGGCCTCCACTGCATGGTCACATGCAGAAGGCAGTGTGCCTGCCCCTTCCCCTTTGGGGTCTCCCAAATGAGAAGCAAGCAAGAGCAAAGCAGCGAGGCACCAGCGCACCCACGCATCGCCTTCCATCTTCAGCAAGGAAACCCTGTTCCCTGCCTGCTTTCCACCAAGGCGTGCGATGTTACAAGGTAGCGATCTCTGCCGTTCTAATTCTGAACTCTGTGAAACCAACAAAATCACCTTCAAGACAGGCACTGGACTCAGCAGGCCGAGTCAGGCTACCCTGCCGAAGGCTACTTCCTCCTCTAAGTGGAGTGTTAGTACCCATTACAGTTCGTTGGGAGCGATCACTTGGCCCAAGGTGCTCAGAAGTGAAGACCTTCACACAAGGAAATTACACAGTGTCTAATTAAAGTCCCGGAGCGGGGGAGCGGGTTGGTAGACTGCCAATGCAACTATGTGACAGCCCTGGACACTTAAAAACCGCACATCCTGGAAACAAACAAAAGCCACAAAATCATGACACACAAAAGCATCTGTAGGAATTTGAGAGTCCCCTCCTCTTTCTTTTCTTTTAGCTAAAACTTCTAATAAACAGCTTTTATCTCAACCTGTCCAGCTGCGGAAGAGTATTTACTAGTGCCAGCTAGAGAGGTCATTTTGAATGAATAAACATCGCTCCCTTACTTTAGATACCACAGGTCAGTGAAAAGCTGAATAATAATGTTAGGAATTAATTTTTCCTGACTGTGGTATAACGACCATAATTAGCAGCAAATCCTTTTGCTCTATTTGCATGCGCTGAATTTTCCTTAATTACTCTGCAGTCTAATTATGAAGCTCCAGCGAGAGAACTCACAAAAGCCAGTGAGGCAGAAAGCAGAAGGCTGTGGGTTCCACTTGCTGGATTTACTGCTGGAGTCTGGGGGTAAACCAGTCGGAAGAGACTCTGTCCCGAGGGCATTGGCATGTAAACAGCATCACCTCGTAGACACATGGCTCCTAGTGGCCATGTGAGTGGATAGTGTTATTGAGTTTGCTAATTCAGATATGGGGACGCACACTGCCTTTTCTCCAAAGCGCAGAGACTGTCAGAGAAACAAATGTGCGGTCCGTGTTGCAGTTAATTTGATTCTTGTTCTTTTAAGGCTGTACTTGTAGATTTAATTAAAGCTTTCACACACTGGGCACTTTCAGGAAGGATGGGAATTTAATGGCTTCTTTTGAATGAAAGCAGCAGTGGAAGCGATGACTCAAACAGGAACAGGCAATCATAAGGCGAAGGTATTTTTAATAAGAAAGCGCGCTCATTCCCACTGAGGTAGAAAGTCATTTTTTATTTTAATAAGAGATAGCAAGTTGTACTCTGCCCGTCCAGCCCGCCTCCCTCTGCTCACTGGGGTATGGTGTCTGACCTAAATTCTCCCCCTTCTCTGACATACTGTGTTATTACTACATGGTTGCTAATTTCTTTTCTCAAATTAACCATGATATCTTACTAATTCTTATGCTGTGAAACCCATCTGTCTTTGCTCTGGTCTTTTAGCTTTACTTACAAAATCACACCTCATCTTTTTGGTTTGTTTTATAAAGGGCTAACATCCTTTGTCTGAAAGTATTTTTCTGACGTGGTCTGTTTAGAGACACAAGCACTAACAGGAAATGAGAAAACTGGGGGAGGGGGTCTGTCCTTTTCAGGTGCTAGGAAATACTATGAAAATAATTATTTCCAATAATGCTCTATTAGCATATAAAGCATCATCACCTGTTTTGCATTTTCATATCTAAACATTTCAACATAATCGCCTTCTCTTCCATGGCATTTTCCTGATTGTTTCAGTGGAATGTAAGTTTCCTCTTTGAGGTGGCAAAGTCTCTTCCATGCATCCTACCCAGTCCCATCATTTGCACCCCAATACTGTCTGTATGGACGTGGCATGTCTCCCACTACACAATAGGATCTCGGGGTTTTTCTTGCAGGACATAGCTTAGTACCTAGAGAGCCGCAGGCAGTCACACTGAATGCATTAAGTTTCTCAACCCATTCCTAACCCCTGACCCCAACATGGCCCTTGATTAAGCAGGAGGAAGTCCTAAATATATCACAAATTAAGAAAAGGTGCTCTGGTGTGTGTCCACGTGGGAACGTATGCACGCACGCACTCTCTGGTACACTTTACAGTGGTGCCAGGAGATCCACCTCATCTGCCACCCTCCAAGACTACACCGAAAGGTGACTGCTGGGCAGAGCGGAATCGGGGCTGCAGAACTAAATTCCCTTGAAATTTTCCTACTGCTTCACTTGGCCCTCCTGAAAGTGGGCAGAAGTATTTCTGTACTCCAGCCAGCACCCCTGGGCCAAACCTTTCTCAGGGGAGCTTCCTCTCACTGCAGCCCAGCCAGTCCTCTGGGCAGTGGTTCTGCAACACCAGTAGGTCTGCCATCATGGGGACTTGTGGTACTGACTCCCAGCCTCCCATTCTGTGCCTGCAGATATGGCTGAGTCCTTCTCAGAGCATCCCAGCAGGGTCTGAAGGAGATGGTGACACATTTGGGATGACACATTTCTGTGTCTCAGCGGACAGCTTTGTCCTGCACAACCATGAATTCCTCATGCAATGAAAACCCAGCTCCTGGTATAACAGCTATGAATAACAGCAAGACCAGAAAACAAAGCTGGGGTCTATCCATCCAAAGAGTCGCAGACAGTGGGTTAGACTGCGATGCAGAAAAGGTCAAACCTTGAAGTGTTACACAGGGACAGTCAGGTTTGTTTGTATCACTTGTTTTCTTTCATTCATCCTATGAATCTGAGTGACAAGAGAGTGAACATCTGAAATACCTACAATCACTCCTTTGCTTGTAAGTTCATGTTTTTCCTGTAAGGCTGTGGAGTGATGTGGATGATACTGAGCCAATGTTAAGTCCTTAATACTTGAAAGGGAGTAGCAGAGGGCAAGAGATGCACTGGAAAATGCAACTAATAGATTTCAAACTATATTTGCTGCCACAGTGTACAAATCCATATAATAATTTCCCTTGTTAATTGAAGGCTTCCCATCTGACAGGCTGGAATGCATCTTGTGGAAATAAATTAACTGATCAAGCGCTCCCTCCCAAGTGTTAGTAGCTTACTCTGTTACAGAGATCAGTTAGGAATATCAGAATCCTATGAGACCCTCATTCAGAAGAGAATGGCAAATCTCCCGGACAAACCCCGACGCCATTCTTCCCGTGCTATTGCTGGAAATGGAAACATAACAAGAGCGCACCCGGTGGAGTTAGAGATGTTCAGAAGATGGTCACTGGTCAGGAGGAGCGGCTGGGAGAAACCTCGACCCTCTTTGCTACCTCCAGGTTTAGTCCATTTTCCTGGGCAGTCGGCACAGCCCCGGGCTAACCCTGGCCTCTCATTTCAGTGGGGCCCAGGAAGCTAACCATGCCACGTTTCCTCTGGGCTCCTGTTCTCTCTTACTAAGGCCCAGCAGGCCCCTCCTCCCTTGCTGAGGTCCGAACTGTTTACAAAGCACCATTTCCTCATTTCTCATAGCCCCACGTCCATGGCAGAGCAGTGGCATCTGGTTCAATATTTCATTAAATCCTCCTGAAAACTAACAGTTCAATCTATTATGGAACTACAGTCCCCGAGCCACATAAATTACCTCGCAGGCAGCGGCTGCAGCAGGCTATCCAGCCCATTTGCTTGGAGACATTTAGAGCTAGGAAGTTTCTGCACGCTGCAGATGTGAGAGGCATAACCTTTACGGGCCTCTCTCTCAGGCCGTAAACACTGAAGTTAAAAATGGTTCCTGAGCAAGAAAAGGTTATTTAGGCCTAGGATGAATGAGTCCTGTCTTTTGCCTTAATTACCCATGAGCTGAAGGCTCTTCCTGGAGGGATTTCTGTGTCTCGCTGTTCCTCATGCCTAAGCATCTTCCAGTCCTCTCTGAGGCCTCGGCAAATGACGGGAGACCATTTTATCAGGTGGTCCCACTGAGGCTGTGTGTGACAGGAAACACACAGCTCAGTTATTTTTGTTGCAGGGCACCTGCGAGTTATGCACAGAGGTCAGAGTGGACAGACAGCTTCATTCTGGACCTGCGCTCCCCATCAGTGGCCATTCTACCTCTTTCAATGCAGCTGTCACTTCCCAAGTTCGAGAAGACGGGCACTTCTGATGGCCACCTGAAGCAGTGAGGAGCTGTGACCTCAGCACCTTCTGCTCCATTAGGTGGTAATGGCCAGAGCCTGGCGCACTTACAGTGCCCAGATGGCTGGGTCACGGATGCTTTGGGAATCTCCCTGTAATTTTCTCCTTTCAAGAATTTCTCACCTTGCCCCAGCTCTGAACCTAAACTTTTATTTATAACAATTATCAGAAAGTTATTAAATATCTGCATATTACTTCTAAGGACCCCACACAGATTGACTGCAGGTCTAAAAGTGCCTACGCGTAACTTGAGGGCTGCTTTTTCTTTCTTTTTTTTTTTTCACAAGTGAACATAACCCTGAACGTTTGGAGAACAGTCAAATGAAGCTTTAATAAGAACACATTCTCAGCTACTCACAAATTTACTGCCCGATGCTTTGAGGGAGCAGAGTGGAGCTGGCTGTAATTCCATGGCTGCACATGGTGTTGACGAGTCTCAAATAGTCTCGAACAGATCACGCGGACCATGCGTCATCACTGCTGCGCCATGAAGTCAGCACAGCTAACTTCACGCAGTTGCAGAGTCATCAGAAAGCGCCACAGGGGCACGGTCTGTAGAAACTGCACACGACACCTTCACAGCTGCGGCCCCCACCCCCACCCCATGAAGCATCTCGTCTATCTATCTATCTATCTATCTATCTATCTATCTATCTATCTATCTATCTAATGAGAGGTTAGGGAAAGATGAACTGCAAGATTCACCCAGCTCTTGAAATTCTATGCACTGTTTAGTTTGAACAATCTTGAGCATCAAATGCATTCCAAAGGATCAGAATATGAAAGGAAACTTTCTCATGAAGGCATCGTTCCAAACAACTTACGCTGCTGTTCCAGGACTCACTGAATCAAGATAAGCCCAACAGTAAAAAAGTCGTATTTTAGGCACTTAATATCCATGCTGCCTATATGACTATATATGCTTAGTAGGCAAAAAAAGTCACGCTAGTGTCAACCCAGGTGATTCCTGCAGACTAAATAAAAGTACACATATTTACACAGAGTTCTTATCTTGGGCGAAAGTCTTTGTGTTTCTCTGAGTTACATGGAATCTCATGGTAGCTACAGATTAGACAGTTCAGGTTTCTCTTCACAGTTGATAATGTTGTTCTAAATCACTGTGATCTGAGAAAAGTTGCACAGACCTACTTGCTAGAGTGTTCAGAAAACGCACTCAGCAGTGGTGGGCATAACTCTGAGCAGAAGTTTTACTTTCTACCTCTCATCTCCTCGCCCTGAAAAGGATTCTGTGTTTACTGATTTGCTACGTGACTTTCTGCCTGATTCAGAGGTTTTGGGCTGCCTTACCCGACATGTCTGTGATACACTACAACAGGGCATCCTCAATTTGCTTTCCGACGAGAAGAGAAGGAAGGTGAACACAAAACATCGGGAGGAAAGAGGGCTCCGTCTCTCCACTCTGAGCGGCGTCATCCCCTGTGACACACCACTGACATTTATCCCTTTCTGTCTCCATTGTGACGTGCACCCACAACTTTCCTTTATGTAAGGAAACTCTCTCCCTTAAGGGGTTGATGTGATACTTATAGAGAAATTTAATTCTGAAGTCAAACAGGAAGGCAATCTATTTTATTTAACTTCCCCCAGTGAGTCTGGCAGAGCTTCTATATATGATGCTCTAGTCAATCTGGGTTATGGGTGAGCTGATCTTCCTCTTTGCCACCACCCTGGTGACAGACTGGCCTGCTGTGCCTGTATGCACCACGGCACGGCCACATGAGGGGCCACCACCGATCACTGCGCAGATCTGCACTGATTGAATCCAGCTTCACAGAATTTAATAAAAGAGGGTTAAATTGTCCACAAACTTGCTTTGTTCCACAAAATTCAGCACTTTTCCTCTTTCTGAATAATTTGTGATCATCTACTATTTTAACTAGATCTTTTCTGTCCTCCACTAACACAAATGATTGAGCGTTGATTCTACTTATAAAGGAAGCTAGAAAACAGTCACGGGAGTGACTTATTTTTCTCACTAATGAAGAAACAGTCTACAAATTATCAGATTTAGTAAATTTGCCAGCGAGTGAAAAAAAATTAAAAGACAGAGTACAGCAGGCATGAAATGCAGTCCATGCATTTACTTTTGCTAATTTTACACATTTATGATAATACTTCAAAGTATATTTTCTAAGAAGTACAAAAGATGGTATAAAGGCCTTATTACAGTGTTACTATTACATAGTCTTGGCTATTATGTGGCCTGGGGCAGCCAGGCTTAATTCAAAAATCAAATGGTCTGGCATAAAAGTAAGACCAGCTGTGATCCAAAATGAAAATATGTCTTTGTCAAATTTATTTAAAAATATTTAAGAATTCTCAGGATTTGCCTGTCAAACTAATACTAATATCATGAAACACTGTTGAAATACATGACAAAAAGCATACTAATGCCAGTATATATTTCTAATTGAGTGCCAGCAATACACAGTGCTTTTTTGTGAACTTGAGAAGCAGAGCCCATTTCCTGCTTGGCAGAAGATGATGCTAAAGAAAATACGCACAACTAAGGAGAAGACTGGCTAGAATCCAGCACCAGCCTGCACGGCAAGGCGAAGTCCCTCGGCAGGTGGTTTCCCACTTCTCGAGGAGGGCACATCAGCCCTGTGCCCCAGGTCGGACCTCAGAGCTGCTGTCCGGCACTCTTCATGCCCAGCTTCCTTCCCACGTGTCCCAGTGTCCCACCAGTGCTGTCAGGCTCCTAAGCTCCCAGCCCGCACTGCGAGCCCGTGTTTGCCTTGCTGAAGGCCGATCCTCATGCACACAGCATCTTGTCACTTGTCTCTGGACCCCAGATGTCACCATTGCAGGCAAGCAACTCCTCCGCAATAGCATGGGACTCCAGTCATCTACAGAGTGGCAGCCCTGCCTCTCCCTGCAGATCTGATAAGTGCTTGGACAGGGGATGAGAACACAGTGGGGCGGCCGGTCCCAGACATTCGAGTCACCCAGGTGGGCTGGGCTGAGAGGACGGCACTGAGAAGGGCAAGGCCTGGTCTCTTGGACAGTGTGGTGCCCATACAGCAAGCACAGGTGTCAGTGTTGGACTATCTGGCCTAACCCTGCAGGTGACCAGGAAGCAGGAGTCAGAGGCTGTAGGATTCCCAGGTGCCCAGGAGTTGGTGCACGGGTAGGAGGGGCTACAGGAACAATGTGGGCTATCTGTGAATCCAGGGGCTCAAAACCTATGTATGCATCTAAAAAGAGCTCAGGCTTGGAGATGTCAACCGTGTTTCTATTTCCATCCTTCGGAACGCATCTCCAGCCTACTCAGATTCTTCACAGGCTACAGGCTTCACAAGGAGTCCCAGGCACACTGTCCTTCTGCCTTCTGACCTCGGTGAGCAGGGCCCTCACCTGGGGCCACATCCACCCTCTGCACCTGGATCCGGGGTGCAATTTTCCCCTTCCTCTAAATGCACAATGTGAGCAGCTCAGGCGGCTGCAGACAGTGCAGGCCACGGGGCTCCAGGGGCTTCTTTCCAGCTCAGTGGATAGAATTTGCATTCTCTTCCTCTGTCTATTCCACTTCACCTAAGAACCACGATGGCGTGGAGACAGGGGCTCTGGAGACTCCTCTTGCTTCTGTCATGCTACTTTTCTCTTTCTTTGCTTCCTTGGAGTTGAAACAGGATGTGTGCTGGAGTTGTTACAAGGCCTAACCGTGGAAGTCCTCATAAAAACCTGAGTGCAGTGCCGAGTGTAAGACAGACGCTCGTGGTTTATTTACATTGGCCAATACCATCACCACCATCATCACCACCATCATTACCACCATCACCACCACCATCATCATCACCATCACCACCACCACCATCACCACCACCACCACCACCACCACCACCACCACCACCACCACCACCACCACCATCACCACCACCACCACCACCACCACCACCACCACCACCACCACCACCACCACCACCACCACCACCACCACCACCACCACCACCATCACCACCAGCACCACCACCACCATCACCACCACCATCACCACCACCATCACCACCACCACCATCACCACCACCACCACCATCACCACCACCACCATCATTGCCATCACGACCATCACCACCACTACTGTCATCACCACCATCACCACCATCCTTGTCCGATACGTAACAAGTAGGATACAGATGACAAGGTTTAAAAGAGTCTACCTATGTTCGTTCACAGACATGTTATTTATTAGAAATCCGTGTTTTTAAGGTGAATCCTGTTTTTAACTATTTACTTACTTATCTACAGCCTACTCATCTCTTCTGGCTAACAGGCTTATTGCGGGGAGGACGGGCTCTGTGAGAAATTTCTTACAGGTGTCGCACAGATCTGTACAAGCTCCCCGAGACCCCAGACTGACACTGTGGGTGGTAAAGTTCTATCACTGGGCACTGTCTTCTGCTACAGAAAGGAAGCCGCCCTCCAGAGAAAGGTGCTTTTCTGTACACTGAGAGCAGGAAGAAATAACAGGACCTGTGGGCTGTGGCTGAGGCAGGCATGAACGGGTTTGTCTGGCATGCGCAAGGATGGGGTTCCATTCCCAGCACCCACTTTCTGTCCAAACAGTGTGAAGACCCTTCAGCAGGCAGAGCACCCAGAGGTCCTTCTAGGGAAGGACCTGCTGCTTCATTCACTCCTACAAGGCACTCAACACTCAGCACGGCCTCGCCTCGGTCAGGAAGGTGAGAGACCAGAGACTAAGCCACAGCTCTGCCCTCAAGCTCACCGAGAGCCACCAAGTCTGTTCTGTCCAGAAAGGCAGTGCAGACACAGGGAGCTAGAAAACAAGTCAGATCTACAAGGGACGCTTCAAACAACCGAGAAGAGTCACAGGCCTATGTTTGAGGCTGAATTTATTGCCATTCTTTTTATCAGACCCGCAAGACAGAAACCACACAACGCTGGGGTCTGTACCCCTGCGGATTCGGCGTGAGACACGCAGCTTCCGGGGTGAACTCAGATCCATGATGCGCGGGGCAAATCTTGACCACAGACCTCCGTGCCCCAAGGCTGCCTACTGGTTGGCATGGCAAGGGTGGGGCCCACAGTTCAGAACCTAAGTATCCTCTGTCTACCAATCCTGAAACATTTACCATGGTAAAACATAGATGTCCTATGTCCTACAGTTTACCGCGTTCACCATTTTTAGGCCTAAGATTCAGCGGTATTAAGTCCTTCACATAACTGCGCAAGCACCACCACTACCCACCTCTAGAATTTCTCATCACCCGACACTGAGACTCTGTCCCCACTAAACTCGAACTCGTTTCTTCTGCCCCAGCACCTGGTAACCCCATTCTACTGTTGGTCCAGGAGTCTGACCCCTGCAAGGGGTAGAATCCTACATGCTTAGTGTTTGTGACAGGTTTATTTCATTTACCACAAGGTCAGGATTCACCCACATGGAAGCTGTGTCACATGGCTTTCCTGTGTAAGGTGGAGCGATTCTCCACTGGTGCACACCACACTTCATTTATCCGTTTTTCTGCCCAAGGACACCTGGGTTGTTTCTGCTTTTTGGCTATCTGAATCATGCTGCCACAAACACAGGAATACAAAGAGCTCTTCAGAACCCTGCATTCAGTTCTTTAGGACTTTACCTAGCTAACAACCACAGGGCTGCATTACCAGGCCCAAGGGTAATATCTTTTTCATTGTGTGCACACCTAAAAAGGGGACTGCACATTGCTAGAGAAATGTGATCAGAAGACTGTGTTTTCCAAATCACAAAACCAAGAGACGTCTGGGTGAATAGCCTCACCCAGTGGGGTCCTCCAGCCGTGACAATAAGCAGCACCACAGAAGCCAAAAATCTATCTTAATTTGTTTTTCCATATTCTGCTTAGTTTCTCTCTTAATTTATGAATCTTTTTAGGACCATTTCATTTACCTTAGCTTAATTTGATTTGTTATTTATTCAGAGCTGTAGTTAAATTGTCATAAGCTCTTCACATATTATCACTAAATTACCAGTGCAACATCTGAAAGAGAAATGATTGCTGAGTGCCCTCAATTTAACCAAAAAAATGCTAAAGCTAATGCAGTGGTCAGGGTAGTGATTAAAGATGTTTTCGAGAATTCAAAATTTTATAAATCATAGAACACATGGCATTTATAAAATGGTGAGCCACGTCCTTTTATGTCCTGTGCTTGGGAAAGGACCTGAAAATCCATGAGGGGTGCGACCCTGTACATAATCAGACCTGTGATTTCGACCTTGGAGACCGTGAACTTGTTAATGGTGCTCGCTCATCAGCTGCTCTGTGCTCAGGTCAGTTTCTCCCGAACGAGCGATCCCTTCACTCAGGTACTTCTAACTTCAGGTAAATCAAGTGTTGCTGCTGTTCTTTACATCAGTGTTGAAACTAAAAAGGTACCCGGGGCAAGAACCGGTTACTTACACTTCTTACCATCTGCCCTTGGCCGTCTTCCCTAGAGAATCATCATTAACGGACTAGAGAACAGGGGACATGCAGACTAACTACAGGGTGACGGAGTCTGCACCCCACCACTGGCCAGCGGAGGACTCCTTGAAGGGACAACGTTCAGCCAGCTGCATTCAGTCTAGCCTGAGGCAGAGATTCAGGCTAGCATCCTAGTATGCCACCTTTCAAAAAAAAGGAATGATTTTGGATTTTAGGAAGAAGCTTTGGGACAAGAGAAGCTGTTTGGATATTCCATGGGTGGGAAATTCCACTGCGGTCCCAACACCTGCCACGCAATAAGGCGTAGGAGGTTCTGTGAATGCTGACTCTGCGCCTGTCCGAGGCAGGCCCCTGAGCACCGGGATCTGAAGCTGACTCCAGTAGCCATGCAGGCGGGCTTCAAAGGTGCGGGGGGTGGCTGAGGGAGGTGGCCGGGCTGCGGTGCTGGGTGTGTGAGGCTTGTGCGATGGCTGTGAGATGTGCTTCAGCCAAATGTAGACATGGGCTGGACAATGGGCAGCTCGGAGAGCCCCAGGCCTTAAAGATCAGTCAGAATTTCTATGGGATTGGGCTGCAGGGTACAGGACACACAACAGTCCCTTGCCATACAAGGGCGATTGTTCTAGGAGCTTCTGTGGACACCGAAGACTACAGGTACTCAAATCCCTTCTGGAAAATGGCACAGCACTTGCCTGTGTGTGACGCCGAATGAGATCTACTGTGCTGGGAATGCTGTGTGTGTAGCTCTTGTACTTCATTGTTTAGGGGAGAATGACAAGAAGAAGCCTGTACGTGCCCAGTACAGACACAATGTTTTTTCTTCCCTTAATGTTTTCAAGCCACAGTTGGCTGAATCCATAGATTCAGAACAGAGTGGCAACCGTATAGAGCAATATATCACTGCTTTATTCTTAGATACCAACGTGATAAATATTGCTCGTTTTCAAAGCCAGCAGAAAAGAGAATAGAAAGAAACTGACAGGCAGGTGTGGGAGGAGCCCTGCTGTTACAGGAGTCCCAGGGCCCTCGGGGATTTTAATAATCCTGGGTGGAGGACCTGGGGAGGCCCCAGACCCATCTGTGGAGATGGGTACTGCCAAGGGCACTCCAGGGCTGTCCCCTATACTGGGGGACTCTTTTCAAAGATGACTCATGTGAGCAGAATCTAAGAAACTCAGCCTTATGGAGGAAAGTGCTATGACAGAAACATCTGAGGCTCAAGAATCTACAGGTTACTTATTTGAGCTCATCCCATTTTTCTGACGTAAGAGTGCACTGCCGCCAATTTCCCTCCTCAGACTGTTCCAGTGTGCTGCACAGGCAGTATCATTCAATATCGTCTGTGATTCGCTGATTGTTCAGCAGGGCGCTTTTTAATTTTCATATGTTTATGGAGTTTTTGCGGTTTCTTTTGCCATTGACTTCTAATTGCATTGCACTACGGTCAGATAATATGCATGGGATAATTTCAAAAAAATTTTGCATTTATTTAAGCATGTTCTGTGAGCGAGCATGTGGTCTATTGTGAAGAATGTCCCTGGTGCAGATGAGAAGAATGTGTTCTCTGACGTTGCTGTGTGCAACACTAAACATCTCCTAAGCCCATTTGGTCACAGGTTTGGTTCAGTTCTGGTATTTTTTGCATGTTTTTTTGTCTCACTGATCTATTTGTGACAGTGGGAGACTGAGGTTCCCATTACAACTTTGCTAGTGCTTATTTGATTTTCATGTTTGGTTTGTTTTATGTAGTTGGGTTCACCTGTATTTGGTGCATATATACTTACGATTGTTATCTGTTCTTGGAGTTTTCCCTTAACAAGCATGTAGAGAGGGAAAATAAAGAAATTATGAGAAAAGAAAGAATAAAAAGGAAAGAAAGCTTTGTAAATAAAGAGGGAAAGAGGAGTTGAAGGGATGGGAGGGAAATGGGAGAAAAAAAGAGGAACTAAGAAATATCATGTACAGGTACAAGTTCACTATGATGGATGTGATCATTACATATATCTACACTGTACCAATGTACTAAAAAAAACCCACAGGCTTCCCAGCCTGGACTGGAGAGAGACACAGGTGTCCACAGCAAGTCTGGTGTAGGGTATAGACTGAACTCTGCTTACAGAGGGCAACACTGCCTTCAAAGACAACCGAGGCTTAAGACTTCTTGTGCCCATAAGCAGGAACCACCTCTTCAGGGCTGCAGGGAACATCACAGGGCACCAATGAGTGTGTGGGTAGGTGGGCAGTGTGGGTGGGTGGATAAGCAGGCATCTGCAGTGTCCTTCTGGTGGAACAAACACCTATGGCCAGAAACAGGTAGGTGACAAGAGGCTCATCAGATCCGGTCCTCCAGTGTCTCTGCCTGGGTCGGCCTCAGTGCCTCTGTGGGGAGGACAGCTATGACCCTTATCCATGCCTTCTCATGTCTGCATAGCCACAACTCTGGGTCAACACTAGCTTGATGAATCAAAACAGAAAAATCACAACTCCTGGCTATAAAACCATGTCACTCACAGAAGCTATTACAAAGAAGTGTTTCCCACACAGGACACTCAAAGAGCTCTAAATGTCCCCCAAAGGAACAAGACCACCCCGGATGCCAAAGCAGGATGGGCACCACTTCACGTTCAGGGTCCTAATGAGTCTCTTGGATCTTCTTCATAACTAACAATCGACCAGCTTTCCTTGGGGGAGGCCAAATCCTTCAGCTTGGGAGGCTGACTTTGAATTGCAAACTCAGGCTTTCAGATGGACAAACCAGGAAAAGCTAGGCACAGTATGGGAGATCTGGGTAACTATGCACACACACTCAGCCCTTCCCTGAATCTTCCCCTATGGATGTTTCCTGGCTCACGCAAGGACAACAAACCCTAAATTCAACCTCAAACATATCAAAGCAGCATTTCAGTCACGCGGTGGGAAAGCTCTAGGTAGCAGAAGGGTGACTCCAGCAACCGGACCCTCCAGGGAAGCAGAGGCATCAGCAGAGCTTCCACAAATGCAAATCCACTCCTCTCCACAAGGATGGAAGACCCAGATGCTCGCTGTTTACAGTGACTTAGGGCCCATGCCCATAGGTTAAAAGAAAAATTCACCCTGAGGCTGTTTATTGCGTATTTTGAACATGACCTTTTAATCTAAATGTCGGTTGCTTGTAAACCAAGTGCAAAAGGAAAGCTTCAAAGCCGGCTTAAAGAGAACAGAGGGCAGAAGAGGCTGAGCAGACTGGCGGAGGCAGTGCTGGAGGGCAGGTGACAACTGCGGTGCTAACTGCAGGGGAGACGGGGCTGGAACACTGGCGCCAGGCAGCACCGGTCTGAGCAGAGCAGCACACACTGCACATAAGTGCTGAAATGTCACACGGTCACTGTGCAGCCACGAAAACACAGAAAAACACCAATGTAGTAAGACACGTGGTGGTTCAGATGAATCCATTTTCTTTGCATTAGGTTGTATCTCCATTTAAATACGCACTTATTCATTTAAATGCTTTTACTATATTAAATTAAAAATCTAAAGAATGACTCAACCTTAAAATCCACAGGTGAAGGAGGGACTGTATCTACTGGAATATCTAAATTACAGAACATTGAATGAAATTTACATTCCCCCACCCAAATTTCTCTCTAAAGCCAAAGCAATCCAAAGTCTAGTGTTGCCATGAAGATTTGCACTGTCTATTGATTAAGTTTTTGGGGTGCTGGGGATGAACCCAGACCCTCCTGGGTGCTAGGCAAATGCTCTGCTGCACGCCATACCCCAGCTCTTGAGCCCAGAGTCAAAGCCCCGTTTCTGTCTTTAATGATGAGACGCACTAGCGCCTGCTTTGTGGAGCACTGTGTGAGCAGGAGAACGGGCTCTGAAGATGAGAATGGGGTCCGCTCCCAGCCCACGGTCTCCTGGAGCAGACAGAAGCACACAGCCGCCCACGTTGAGAGGGCACCGGCAAGTGTCCTGCCTGGGCTGTGGGGAGAAGTCTGGAACTGGGCAAGCGCTGTCCCTCACCATTGCTGGGATGTAATTAACAGTGGAAACCTGTTCACACCTGAGCACACACAGGAGAGAGAAAACGGGCTGCTCCTAGACAGAATAACCCCAGAGGGCCTCCCCAAGCCCAGCTCCCTGGCTGAGCAGAGCCCCTGCACCAGGGACCCGGTGGATGGGCTCCTCACGCTCAGCCACAGCCCTGCACCCAAGCGCAGGCTTCAGGATGGGACAGTGTGTGTCCCACCCCAGGTGGCTCTGTTCATGGTATCTTCATAACTAAAGACCCAGCTGGGCTGTGCCCTTGGAGGCCAAGGGACCGTGGTCTCACAGCAGAGGAGGGGAGCCCCGTCTAAAGCAGAGATGGCATCTCTGTGTTCGAAACAAAGGCCCGGAGGCGCACCTTCAGTGGGCACAGAGAGGAGAGGTGGCGAGGGCTTGGGTTCTCCTGGATTGCGGGTGCACCCCGTGTAGATTGTTTACCGGGGCCAGTGCTGTGCATATATTAACTTGTTTTCTCCTCCCAACATGCGATGATGTGTGTTCCATTACTATACATTTGGGATTTGGGGGAAACTAAGAGACACAAAGGTCAGCAGGTGGGGAGCCATCTCTAGAGTCCTTGCTCTCATGTGTCCCCAAGGACTCACCATCTCCCAGGAGGAAGGCCGGGGGCTCATGCTCCTTGGTCCCATGAAACCTAAAGCTTCCCGCATTGCTAAACCATGCAAGGGACACCACATCTGCATGGTGGTGAGTCCCCAGAAGTGAACTAAGGACTCAACGGGTGCCACAAAACATGCAGAAGGACTGAAAAGCAGGAAAGCAGAGGAGAGAAGTGGAACGGGGTTTTATTCAGCTCTTCTCCTCTGACAGCTGGAATACTGCACACCAGCCGTATTTCTAATCTCTGCCAACCACATACCATGTAAACCGAAACAAGTTGAGGATAGTACTGTGCTTCCTGCTAAGGACTATAGACGAGTCCTGTGCTCTAGGAGCAAGATGCATGTGAGTCACTGTGGCAGGGAATTTAAGAAGCAGACACGTCTGTAGTTGGTGTAACCTCTGTCACCTGCCATCTGGTACTCTGGGAAGGGTTCCCAAACTTCTGAGCCCTTAAATTACTGCTAAGCAGGCACCAACTATGTGCCCGAGTCACCTGCCTACAAAAATCACAGCATCACAATCCTTAGCTATGGCAGGGTCACAGTTCACACAGGGAAAATAGTTCAGAGAAGTGAGACACAGGAGGCCCTCGAGGTACAACCAGCCTCACACACGCAACTCAGGGTACGACCCAGATGATGCCCCTTGTGCAGCTGTAAACAGAGACCCGTGATGCCAGGAAAGTGTACACAGCATAAGGAAGCGTGTGTCTGAGCCCAGAAGCATGTGTGCGGGTGTGATTTCGGTCAGTGCTGTATATAATCACTGTGATCACTGCTACGAGATGACCCCAGTAAACCTAGCAAAGGGGTAAGGAAGGGAGGGAGGGTAAAGAAAGCAATCACAATAAAAAAGAACAGTGTTAAAGAAAAGGCGGAGACAGACAACCATAGACCAATTTCTAGTTCTGAAAAGGCTGCACCCTAGTGAACCAGCAGCAGGTCCTAGTGGGCTACAGACTCTCCCGAGGAGAAGAAGGGCAGCAGAGGGCCAGCTTCTCGGTGCCTTATGGAAGGGGTCTGTCCTTCTAAACAAGACCCACTTTCCACCCTCCCTTCCCGCAAGCCAGAGGTGTCACCTTGAATGGTGAGCACAGTGTGAAACTTTTGTTTCGGGTAAGCTAGGTGTATTTTGTAACTTTTTCGTGAATGCACTAGGAAAATTATTGGTGTTTCTGGTAAGCTATGCACATTATATAACCCTTTTTTACTATAAAAAGGTTAGCTAAGGGGTGCTTTGGGAGATGTGGAATGTAATACAGGTAGTTCCATTATTTCCTATGGGAAAAACAATCTGGACTGATAACTCGAGTTGCAACCAGCCCTTATGAATGAATCAAGTTCGCAAGTCAAAGGTCCGCTGTACCTCACATTTAAATTTATACTGCTCTGGAGCATAGAGTGGGGACGTGAAGCCAAGCTTGCAAGACTAAAGCCAAGGTCCTTGCCATTCCTGATGGTCTCTCTCAGTGATCAGTACCCACAATCCCTCCACTGCTCCTAAGATCATCTTACAAAGAGGCACAGAGAACTCCTGGAGGAATGCGGCTACATGAGCCGTTAGGACACAGGGGAGAGCTCACCTGAACCGAGGCTGCAGCAGGCGGCACACCCCTTGCCACAGGTGGACCTGTCCACAGCAGGCTTTCGGCTATCATCACCCAGAAAGCTGCAGGACAGGGCAGAGGATGGGTGGAGGTGATGGGTCCCTACACAGCCATGTGCACGCACAGCTGCTGTTGAGCACCTGGAAGCATGTGGAGGGCAGAAGGTCTCGGCATCTGGTTCTCATTCACGTGCTTGCAGGCTCAGAGCACATGTTTCCCTAACGTTCAGAGAGGAATGTCTGCGTGGACCTTCCCCAAGCGGTTTCAGGATATGTGACTACTCAGCAAGCCTGAGTGAGGCATCCAGGACTCCCACGTTCTCCGCGTACAAAGCACACTTCACTACCGAGAGGAAGAATCGCATCTCCTCTGTCAACGGGCCGTGCCGGGACTGTCGGCGACGTCAGCTCACCTCCCGCCACCCACTTCAGGCGTTGCTTTGAAAACAGGCATCGCTTTCATCAAATTTTCCCTCTTATCTTTTTTTTTTTCACGTCTTCAGAAATACTTCCCGTTTTCATTGGGAGTCTCTTCTGTAGTGCTAGTATTGTTTAATACAATGGGCACTAAATATTTAATAACACACACTTCATTTGTAAAATGTACATCTGCTACGGTGTGACTTGGAAAGCAGAGGGGTTACTATTTTAAAATTAAGTTATATTTACCAATAGCTGGTGTTTATGTCATAGAATGGGTACCACTTGCTATTCTGCAAAATAATTTGTATCTGTTTAATTATTTTTCAGTGGTTGCAACTTCTGCAATTTCTAGATAACACAATGGCTGAGATAGGTTTACGGTAATTAATACAAATGTTCTCAAACTTATGAAAGATCCACAGCAATTTTCTAAACAATAGTAAATATAATTAATCAAGCTAAAATTGATGGTGCTTATACACTAAATTCTGTCAAATTTGTTATTGAGATAAATTATTCCTTAAGAAAAATGGTGAAAATGTAGGAATTTTCATTTCATACACCTGTTTTATTCACAGTTGAAATATGATAAAAATATCTCCTATGCAAGTTACCATATATTAATTTTGAGTTTATTACCCTCTGGCTGTGTATGAAACACTTATTTTGTAGATATTTATCTCACATACTTCCCTTAACATTTTAGCAACAGAGCATAGCTCCTCAGAGCATATAATTTTGCAATATGGAAGAGAAGTAGCTTTGCCTATGGAATAAAATAAAAATAAATGTAAAGGTCTTATATATTTTTTAGAGAGAAACCTAAGAGTCCAGGCAAAGGCTAACTGGATTACTGCCCAGCGACCAGAAACAACCAGTCACTGAGGCGAGAGAGGCGTGTGGGGCCTGCAGCCAAACACAGCTGAGGGGCGCGTGGCTTTCATTCTCTGTGCTCTGTGCAGTTTCTCGAGCTCCACAGCATGGGACAGGTTTCACTGCTTGTCAGTGACCACCTCCAGCAGCTGGTGGTCACTGAAGGCCAGGCCTTCAGGAAAAGTGATGTCCACCTAATAATGGACTATGTGTCCTAACCAAATGCTCAGTGCTCCTCAGTTCTGCTCCTCTCCAGGTGCCCAGACCTCAGGTCACAGGATGACACAGACACAAGTCACCAGTTAATTCTACAGGGACTAGAAGAAGCACTGGAGACCTGTAGGGCCTGTCCTCCTGTCCTCCTGTTCCCCTGTCCTCCTGTGTGAGCTGGAGGGCAGAGGAAAAGGTGAAGTGAATTCCTACCAGAATGAGCCCCGAATGGGCTAAACTTGGGTCTACATGATGACAGTGGCTCATGGGACACTGGCGTCTAGCCCGGAGGTGGCTCTTTTCCTCCCCTTTCATTCTCTTGGCTCAATTCACCATAGTGTCTGATTTCTAATGGGCACCTTCCCGTGGGATCCTGGGAAATGAAGATAAAGGCCACTTCCTCACTGACCACCCCTGGCTGGCTCCCACAGTAGGATGCGCCCACGACTTTTGATTATGTGCGAGATGGTTTTACTCTTCTGTCTGGAAACTGCCTCTTGTGTGCAGGCTTGGAAACCCAGAGGAGGACCCAGAGTTTTCAGAATCTCTACGAAACACGACAGTTTGCACACATGGCCGCTCAGGTCCTGAACGTTCCCGGTGTCCTATTTATAGGTGCGGTGCGCTGGCCGGTTTGCCTCAGGGGATCACACTCTTTACAGCAGCAGAGCACGCTGTGAGGCCAACCCTGTCAGATTACCGTGCGGCACCAATCACGTAAAATCTGAGGACTGAGTTAGTCTAAAGCTGTCACCTGAGGCAACCTCTTCAGATGCACCACTTATGACAGTGCCTCAGTGCCTCGGTAGAGACCTAGGTAGACGAGGGAGCTAATCCAGCAAAAACACAGCCTTGGAAGATTAGCCAGCATGTAGCTAAGGCCACAGGGCCAAGCACCTTACAAATTTCAAGCTATTTCTCACTGACAGCTGGCCAGATGGCCCAGGATCCAATGTATACCCGTAATTTACAATAAATGTCTCTGAAATTTTCAGTTTGAATATGGAAAAGCCTGCTGGGTTGTATTACCAAACCAAACCACCCCACCACTTAGTGCCAAAAAATGAGGAATCTATGTAAACATGGAGATGAAGAGTGAAAAGAGAAATAATAGGAATAAAACAGAATGGAAAGAAGAAAGAATTTAAAATGAAGACAGCAATCAAGTCATGGGTAAAAAGAAGGAAAATGGGGATGGGGGCATAAAATGATGAGGCCCCAAGATGAGGCATGGACACAGGTGTGACCAATGACACTGTCCCTGCACCTACAGGGACAAAAACATAAATGGAACAAGAGCAAGAAAGGGTCCAGGTGGATGCATTCATAGTCACGTATTCACTCTCCCCCGTGTGTCACCCAAGGTTCTGTCTCCCTTCCCAGCATTCCGTTTCCTCTCCACAATAACTCCGAGTGACCTCATCCAAACCCAGAGCTTCAGATCCAGAAATTCACATTTCACTGGCTCAGCCTATGGCAGGGAACAGCTTGACTTAATGGAAAGCCTGAACTTAGCTCTCACAGAACCGGAACTCTCTATTTGCACCCCAAAGCCAAGTCCTGGTTCCGCCTCTGCTGTCCACTTTGGTGGTCGGGACGTCTCCGCTCTTCCAAACCAAGGTTCCACAGTCCGACTCCTAAGGTGTGCTGCCCAGAGAGCTCTCAAGTTGCCGCTCTCTGTGTTGAATTCCTCTTTCTGATCACAGCCGTCTCCCTCCCCACCTCGCCCAACCTCCCAAGAATCAGACTGTGCCATCCCTGCCATCAGCAGACGTCGGGACACAGCCAGCCTCCTTCCACAACCAGACACGACTCACAGGACCTCCCTCTGCCCACAGCCCCTCCAGCTCCTCCCTGCCTCCCAGCCCTCATCCCCACTCCCGACTGGTTGCTCTTAAATTCCAGAGAATACAATGAGACCCATGCATTTCTTCTGGGGACATCAGTCACTTGTCACAATCTGGTTGGTCATTTTCCTATGAATTGAAAATGTTATGGTTAAGGATGGTTTTACCAGTTTCTGCAAAAGAACACACTGGTATTTCCCAGGTACAGAAAGTAAGATCAACTAATTACTTCCCAGATCAATGTATTTCTTTGCCAAGGTGACTCCTTGGCTTAGGGAGCCATGCTATAACCCTTGGTGGCTCTGTGACGTGTCCTTCTGTGGGCCAGTGGTGTCCTTCTTTCTTCACTGCCTCTGCTCCTGAGTTTCTCTTCTTCATGGGATGTTGTGCCCATTAACCAAATGTCTCACATGGTGCCTTCCTGTGACACGGGCTCAATCCATTCTGTCGGCACCATCATCGTCAATACAGCGAGTGCCACGCATGCCCTGGGGACTGACGGTTTCCCGGTGACTGAGCGCCGTCTAAGGCTCCCTAGAGCTTCACGTACCGCCGCTTGGGAAGACACCTCACCCTACGTCACTCTGCTGCACCTCTTCTGTGCATCCCTACAGCACCACAGCCACTTGCTCTATGCTTCTGTCCCACAACCTGGAGTACGACTTGGCAAAGAAATATCAGAAATGACAGAGTTACAGATACGCCTCAACCCTCAATGCCAACTCAGGAACTGAATACCATCGTGCACCTGAAGCCACCCGGCAGACAGCGGGCATAACTGCATGCGGGCAGTGCCCGGGCACTCACCTCTTCTTCATTACCAAGACGATTCCAAGGAAGAGAATGACGAACAGCAGGATGCCAGCGATGACCCCCGCGATTTTAACAGTGTGGTCTGTTTGTTTCTCGGGCTCTGGGACAGGCTTTGGAGTGGCAGCTCCTGAAGATGAAAGGAAGTGAAAAGGGACCGGGAGCGGGTAAGTGAATCAAGACATTACATGTTTAAAAACTTTGCTGCAGTGAACAGAGTAATAAGACTTATCAGAGCCAACAGACAGATGAGCTTTGATTTTTTTAAAAACAGCTTTCATACACAGTGAAAGGACTGTAATTGTCCGTGTTGCTCCTCAGTATTTCACTACACCACAGCCCACCCACGTCCGACCCTTTCACAGAGACTCTTCTCAAATACAGTGCTTAAATATTTTCATTATCTCTCCTCGCTTCTGCTCTTTCTTCCCTTTAAAAAGTTGCTAGCAACACAATAGCTGGTCTAAGCCTTTATCCAAATTTGATTTGCTGGAACATTTTCCTCAATTATTTTTCATAAATGAAGCAATAATTCCATAACACATTAGCCCAAACACCTGGAAGAGTGAGATAAGCTCATTTACAGCGCATTTTACCAGCAATTGTTTTTTAGCACAATGGAGGTTTTCCCTCCTTGCCTTTGGAAATCCAAATCTAGGTCACATCTGGCAGGCAGAAGACTCCTTCGAAGAAATTTATTCACAAAGTGGGAAGCAGCTGGTGATCGCACCGCTGGCACCCAGGTTAATATCTGTTTAAATGAGATAACCTGGGCGTTTGGGTGGTGGCCGTGGCCCCCTCACACACCCCGGTCCCGTTTGTGGCGTACTGCGATGGGATGTCAAATCCCAGCCTGATGATACACACATTTCCTCTGCTAAACGAGTCCAGGATGGAAAAATATTAGGGCTGCAACATTCATGTCTCCAAACAGAATCCACTGTTAAAGGTCTTCTCCTTTTCTCATCCAGGTATGAAGGCGCTGCCACCTCAGCCTCCCGCCACCCTTCCAGGGTTGACAAAAATTTCACGTTCAAGGTTCCACTTGAGAGTGTTCTTTGGGTTTTTCTTGGTAAAAACGTCACTCAGACTGAACATGCATGCCAGAGCTGTCTGTCCTCCTGTTGGGCTTTCCACCCAGGTGCCCCTCTCTCTCGTGCCCTGGTGCAGCCCAAAACGAGCCATCACCAAGAAAACAGAGTGGTCAGGCTGTCTCTGTCCCTTCCCTTCCCTCGGCTTCTACTGCAGCTGCGCTTCCTAGAAAAGGAACGAGGGTCACACCGCCAGCACAGCCCTGCAGGTATCTCGGGGTGAACCTTACAGACCATTTCTATTCCTGACAGTGCCAAGAGCATGTCCTGCTATTCTGCCTGGACAAATACCTTGCAAATTCATTGTCTTGCATGTGATAAAAAGATGAAAGAAAACTGTCAACAAAAAGGAATCCATGCAAAAAGAAGTTTAAGTGCAAACTCAGAAACTGGAAAAATCCAGCATTGCTCTGTTTGGATTTTGTGGCCAATTTAAAAACATACCTTTTAGAGAATAAAGCGGATTTACTCTTCCAAATGTTGACATATTGGAAGCCATTTCATCTATCTCCTTAGTTACTGATTGTTCTTCAAATCTATTTTCTAAATAGACAAAAGATTAAAAGCTGTTTTTTGGGGAGGGAGGGTGACAAAATTATGTTAGTTGGCAAAGAAAATGTTTAGAAAAATTTTAGATAAAAATTCAAACAGAAAATGCTGTGCTCTACAACCCATCCACTGTGTCCAGAGAGAGAGGAGCACATCTTAGGGATAGCGCCAGGCCTGCTCCTGTGACTAAACCCTTGTTAACTGCCTCCAGCACTTTCCCGGCTCTGGGGGGACTGGGGGCAGCTCTGCTGCTCACTGAGGGGAGGTCACCTCCTCTGTTGCTTAGGGAGGCAGGAAGCACATTCTCATGCAGACCACATGAGCTGGGTATTATCATTCCTCAGGACTCACTTTTAACTCATTTCCCACTGCAGGTCAAGAGAATGAAATATTCTCTCCCAGTGACACAGCTGCGACGTGACTGTGGTAGCAATCATGCAAAACGGGACAGTGACTCAAACCAGGCGGGACGGGACGCTCGTGACTGACCTTCTGCTTGGCTCTGGAGGAGCCTGGGCTTATTAGGGCTTCTCTGGAGGAGCAGGGACACAGCACGGGCCTGGGTGACAGAAGCCACATGTCTCGACAACTGGCTGGGGGGCACACCGCGGGCCAGGCTCCCTGTGGCCACGGACAGCCCCTCCCTTTCTCTGCCCGCACCTCGACCCCCCTCGCCCTCTCTGAACTGCGCACCCACCTGACAGACCCTCCTCTCAGCCTTGGTGTTGCCAAGGTCCCAGCCTCGCTCAGGCGCTGCCCCTGGGCTTTGGCCAGGGGACAATCTGCGACCCAGCGCGGCTGAACCCACTGCTCACATGCACGCATTTCACAGCCCCACTTACAAACTGCTTGGCAAGCATGGTTTTCGCCACGTTTCCCCTCCATCTCGTGTGTTTCTTGCCAGGATTCTAACGGTGCAAAGTTTTTCCTTCTGTGTAAATTCTAACTCCTCGCAGAAAGGCATTTTTCCTCTCCTCCTGAGCACTGTTTAAAGAGTACTGCATGCTTTGTTCTTTCTGACATTAACAAACTTTGATGCAGATGTGCCTGTGGGCCCTGGTCAGGCTGGGCCACCTTCCCGACAGTGATGGAACCCTCCCGTGGTGGGGACACCGAAATCACAGCGTGCGGTCCTCACCTGCTGCATCCCATCCTGAGCACCGGTGACTTAGGTCTAATGACCAAGGAAGTAAAAAAGGGCAGATTCTCAATGAATTTCATTACTTAAGGTTTCACATCTAACATCTACTATGAAAAAATCTCATTGGGAAGGGACAATTATCTGATGTGCTTCTGGCTGGTTCACAACTTAGAGGACTGAGCCTTGCTCCAGGGTTTGGTGCTAAGTCAAATGCCAGAGGCGAGCCAAGCCGAGGACAGGATGTACTGAGCCGCCAGCCAGAGTCTGGGCCACCTTTGACTACCAAACTGGCCACGCAGATTTCCCCAGGGACCTGAGAAGTCAGCCCAGAGGCCACAAAGGTCATTGCTGGTGCCCAGAGTGCTGGAGAGCACCTTCACAACTGGGGACAGGCTGAGTCCAAAGGGCTTAGGGCTTGGCCTGCCAAGACAGTGCCAA
This sequence comes from Hydrochoerus hydrochaeris, assembly GCA_004027455.1. NCBI lineage: Eukaryota > Metazoa > Chordata > Mammalia > Rodentia > Hydrochaeridae > Hydrochoerus > Hydrochoerus hydrochaeris. Next base: position 55,009 of record PVLA01002180.1, read on the forward strand.
TGTAAAGCTCTGTGAAACAGTGACCGGTGCCAGCCAGGTGCCAGCCAGGTGCCCTGCACTGTCTTCAGCAACCCAGCAGTTAGCACTTGCTGAAGCCTCCACCTCCAGGCCCACATCTGAGAAACAGGAAGACTGAGAGGCCTGAGAGGCTGGAATCCGGGTGGGCCTAGTGTGCAGAGAGCTGAGAAAGGGGTGGGGCATGAGGTTGGGGTCCCCTCTGTGGAGGACGGGAGGAAATACGCTTTTCACTGCTCGAGTTGGGAGCTTTTGGAGGACCCTGAGCACAACTGGGGTGCAATCCAGCTGGTACCTAGCAGGATTATCCCGGAAGCAGGGAGCACAGCAGACTACAGAGGGTGCATTATGGAAACAGGGATGTCGGCTACAAGGCTGTCACAGCAATGCATGCAGGTGACTGCGGGGGCTGGAAGGAGGCGGTCCAGTTCTGACAGTGGGACCATGGGGATTCACCGCCACACCAGATGGACAGGATCGACGTCCAGGTTTCTAGCAGGCGTTGCTGGAGGGCAGAGTGTGGAAGGCTGGGAAAGGAAAGCCAGAAGCTCGGTTTGGGACCCTGGGGGCGGAGCTACGCACATCCAAAGATCAGCTGGACGGGCAGGAGAGAGGTCCGGGCGTGGGCAATGCATTTCAGAGATGTCATGGTGCTGTGGTGTCTGGCAAGAGAGTCACAAGTTCCAGCCATCCCGGGCCATAGTGACCTGGCAAGAACCAGTCTCAAAATTTAAAGAAAAAGGGGCTGGGAGGTCGCTCAGTGGGAAGGCGTTGGGTTCAATTCCCAACACCAAAAAAAAGGAACCTGTGACCTGCACTGAGGAGAGGACACAAAGGGGGCAGGCAGGACCGGGAGGAGGAAGGCGGGAGAGCAGCAGGGGCAGGGAGGTGAGGTCAAGGTCAAGGTCAGCAGGCAAAGAGCCAGCTCCTTGGAGAGCAGCTGGAGAAGATCCCGGGGGTGGTGGGCCCCTTGGGAGAAACTGAGGCATCATGGACTACAAACAAGAGTGGGCCGAGCGAGACGGAGACGCTGGCGACACGGGAGGGGATGAGGCAGGGGAGCCCAAACCCTAACCCGAGGGGGCAGAGGAGGGTGGACAGGTTCCAGGTCATTCGCCACTCATAACCTGATGGAGATGGACAAGAGGAGGAGCAAAGGCGGGGAGTGCCCTCTCTGATGCCAAAGCCGGAGGGAGGGCCAAGGGCCATAGCCTGGCACAGGGGCCCCCAGGATGACAGGGGCCTCAGCACTAGAGGTGGGCACGGCGGCCCTTTCCCCACAGCACAGTCTTCAAAGTGCTCCACGTTGCCGAGGCCTCGGAGGAGGCGGAAGACCAGGCCCCCCCCCCGCAGAGGCCACCACCAAGAGCGGCCAGGGGAGCCCTGGCGAGGGCCAGAGGGGACAGCAGGGGATGCAAGAGGGGGTCGGAGAACTCCCAGATGTGCGGGCTCCAAGGTCTCCCTCCAGCCCTGTTCTCCTGACCTGAAGGCGCTGGGGAGGGGTGGCTTGGAGGCCCAATGGCGGATCAGCCGTGCTAAGCTGGAAAGCACCGTGGGCGGCACCCAGGCAGGGAACCCCGCTCCCTGGGACGTCAAAGGGTTTGTGAGCGGCTGAAGCCTGAGGCTCACGAGGCCAGAGTCCTGAGTGTGAGCCTGGAGCCACGGAAACTGCAAGAACACAAGTGACAGAGTGGGGCGTAGCTGCAACAGGGCAACACTCAGCCAGACGGCACCTGGCTGAACCCAACATGCACAGGGCCAGAGCAAAGCAAGGCCACGGTGGCACCTGGTGTCTGCTGACAGGAACAACCAGAATTTAGAGGAGGGAACATCAGAGGTGGACAAGTCCAAGATGAGAGAAGAGTAGAAAATAAACCTGAAAACATCCAACCGTCTCAGACAGCTCAGCCCCAAGAACATGCCAGTGAGGTGTGGTGGTGCACACTTGTAATCCCAGCACTCTGAGAGGCTGAGGCAGGAGGGTCTCAGGCGCCAACCCAGGATAAGCAACTTGTGCACATCAGATGGCCCCAGTTCAAACTGGAAAAGGGCTGGAGATGCAGCCCCCTGCAGAGACCCGTTCAACCCTAACTACCCAAAACAAAAAGGAAAACAAAAAGTAACATTAGCTTGTTGTAAAGGCTGTTGTGAGACAGAATTAAAACTCCTCGTGGTGTGAAACTCTTTCAAGTCTCACATTAGCATCACACCTCCTCCCAAAGCATCTCCAAGACTTTTCAGTTAAGCCACCCATCACTGTTTTCCTCCCTGGGAATGCAAAGTCAGCCACCGCTCCTGGAACAATCTACTTTATGTTTTATTTGTAACCTGATTATGGTTTTGGATTTATAACTCCTCCATTTCTCATTTCCTCTCCAGGGCACACAGAGCACGTAAGACTTGCAAGCAATCATCAGAAACGCAGTTGTTCATATAAAACTGAGATACTGGATTGTTTGATATGTTCCTTAAAAATTAATCTATTTTTTTGTCTCTGTTCTAATTTCATGTCAGTTATGGCTCTTATTTATTGCCGTGGCTGACACCCTCTGGATAGGATGATGCATCCCTTGCTATCTGCACCATAAAAGTCTCTAGGGAATTACTAGTGCTATTATCATTCTGATGAAATACTTTCTTTTTGCCATGGTCAAGTAATAAAATGAAGAAGCAACTTGCCAATACTAAGATATCACCTATGCGCCGCTTTCACATGAAGTGGGTAATCAATAAAGGAGACATGATTGGCTGCTTGTGAAACTGATGGTTTTTCAGGATGACTTAGCTAAGAGTGTTTGAAACCAGGCTCTGAAGTCATTAAAACTGCCATCTCCTGTTCTGCCAAGTTTCTTTCCAACTTTACACTTCAAGCTATGGTCTGGCTTTCATTTAGCTCTTAATTCTTCCTCCCGGAGAGAGGGAACCATGGCTTCCTGCACAATGAAGCCCCGGCAAACCCCGTTTTGAGCTCCTGCTGCGGCCTGAGATCTGTCACTCACTCATTGTCTTATCAAAAAGCAAACATACTTAATAAACTCTAGATGCTTGCTGGAAGGATCAAAAACTGTGCAGAGAGTGGGGCAAGCTGCATAGCTGTGGGAGTATCCTCTGGAAGACCTCGAGCTACACACAGCGGCTGGGGCGGTGGGGAGCCTGTCGCCTTGGGCTCCAGGTAGCAGGCGTGCAGCATTCCCTAGAGAAGCGCTGCACCGCACGAGGTGTATAGCCGGTGTGGTGCTGTGCTTGTTCCAGAGCAGACTCTTCTGTTACAAGCAGCACCTGAATCTCATGCGGGGGTGGGGGGTGCATGAGACACGCCTGTGCTGGGTTGGCCATGGACTGCAGGTCATAGGCCTGAAGTAGGACCCAGGAAGCCCAGGGCCCTTGTCCTGAGGACCTTCCCTCCCACGTCACGAATCAACACCCAACTCTGGGGGTGATGTATACACAGACAGCAAAAAGGAGGAATAAGTTAATTCCGTTATTATTTTTCAAACACCTCCTGATTATTTTACCTTGTCATCCGACTAGTTTCTATCCTCATACTATTTGAAAATACCCTTTTATAAAGGTAGAGTGAAGTCCTAACTTACAACTAGATTCCGTATGAAGGACTTGGATGAGATCCGTAATTGTAAAGGACTGGGTATGCTGACCAGTTGCTGGTGCTGCTACCTAGAAGGAAGGAGGGCAGCTTTCTGAAGACACGATGCACCAGCAGGAGGCACAGTCCCTCTCCTTACAAATGAGGAGAGCGGGGACAGACGCTGTGGGTTAGCCGGGCTGCTCGAAGCTGCTGGGACAGGAAGTCACGTGTACAGGGTCTGAGGATGAAGCATCCATGAAAGCAAAATCGGGGTGATGCCTGCCAGCTCCATAAGGCAAGACTCAAGTGTAAAATTGCCTTAATCAGGTATAAAGAGGAGCACCTAGGAGAAGATCTGGGAGTAAAGCTGCAGACCTGCACCGCAAGAAGGGACCAAGACGAGTGTCTGAGGGTGCCGCTGGGTCAAGCACAGGGAAGGGACGTGGGCTCTGGGGCCTTCTGAGAGTACAGAATGCTGGCCAGGGTGGAGTCGGAGAGGGGAGCACAGAACAGGAGCCTGAGAGTACACAGAGCAGCAAAGGAAAGCCCCTAAAGAAGGAGAAAAGCATCACCTCATTTATCTAACGGGAGCCTGACCCAGTGTGCCACTGGAGATTGCCAAGAGCAAAGACCATTTCTTAGCATCTTCAGCTCCCAGTTGTCAATGACAGGCGGAGTCCTTGCAGAATAAATGTCTTAAAATGGGAGACACATTAAGAAGAGAACCATGCAGCCACATGATCTGCACATGGAAACCAGCACCCTGCACACACTCAGCAAGTGCTCCACCATGCAGTGACACCCCCCAGCCCAGAAACACACTCCTGAGCACCAGACATAGAAAAGCAGGGCTCGAGTTTGGAAAGAGAAAGGCTGAGAAAGCTCCTGTTGTGCGCCCACACCGTGCCACGTACCCGGTGACGGGCAGAGCAAGCACTGAAGTCTGCCGTGCAGGAGGGACATGCTGATGTCCAGCACAAAAGAATGACAAAGGAGGTCCCCTCCGACTCTGTGCTGAGGGACAAGGGCAGGGCAGGTCCCCACTCGCTCCTGCCTAATGTCCAGCAAGTCAGAGTTCCCTGCGTTTGTCTGTCTTCATCGTTTCCCTCTTCCTTCTCCCTTGAATCGTTTCCTCCTCTGTAGCCACTCGGCTTCTCCTGAATAACAGCCCCATCAGGCACTCCTTTCACTGAAAAACCAAAGTGCAAGAGAAGCTTCCAGGGCCTAGGTCACAAGGCCACACCTTCCCTGAGCTGGCACTCTTCCCTGTGTCCGCCTCCCTTCCTCCATCTGTTGCCATCTAAGGCGGCGTGCTCAGCTTTTCCCACCCACCCTGGCCTTGGTGCCTGCCGTTCCCTGCCTGTCTTCTCAAGACCATGCAGGCCAGTCTTGTGGCTCCTGACTGCTGGCTCTGCAGTGAGCACCGCCCTCCTGCTGCCAGCACCCTGCTTCCCTAAGTTCTGTACCGCACTTCCTTGACTCTAGGGATATGGGCTTCTCCTTTCTATCACAGAAAAACTGACCAGCTCCTCAGGACCAGCTGGTTGCGTTCGTCTCTAAGCTCTCACCAGCTGTCCATTGCAGAGGTGAGGACATGTTTGCCAAACCAGAGTCCTCAGAGGAAACCTCCCTGTACTTATCCTGTGTTATGGTTTGTGTCTGGATGTCCCCTCACAGCCTCATACGGTCATGGTAGAGGGGCTTTTCAGATCTAGAGTTTGTGAATGATTCCAGGTCCAGTCTTCACACCTAAGGATTAACTGCTGTACCTGCTGTAGGGCAGGTAGCCTGAATACAATGTAAATATAGGAGGCTTGTCTCCTCTCCCTTGCTGTTTCCCACAGTCATGAACTGTTGCCAGTCTGCCGTGGAACCAGCCAATCATGGACTGCGAGCTACAAACTGTGAGCCAAATAAACTCTCCTCCCTGAACTTTGGGCATCTGGTATTTTGTCCCAGCAATGAGAAGAGTAACTGAGACAGCCTGACTCCCTCTTCTACACCCCTCTCACAGCCTAACTAATCCACTTCCTGTTTCTATTAACATTTTCAGACCCTAGTCCGTGGGCATAACAGGAAATGACATGGAGGGAAGAGTGGAAGCGGAAAGTGAAGACCAAATCAGGTTCGCTTCCTGGTTTCTCCTCCATTGATGCCTAGGACCAAGAGAGAGGTCCAGGAGGAAAGGGTGCAGGTGGCCTCCCTGGGCCATGAAGATGGCATGCTGGCAGAGAGGGCCTGTGTCTGAACATAGACTCACTGTAGAGGTCACAGGGTGGCCAGGGAAGCCTAGGGTTTTCTGTTCTGCAAGGACAGGGAAAAGTGCTTACTGGCAAATTTACTGGCCAAACTTTCATCAATGATAAAATGAGATTAATAGAAAGGAAGCATGAAAATAAATACTAGCAGCAAAATGTTCTATTCCCAGTGCTCACACCAGTGACATATGTATCTCTCCACAACGGGAAAGTTAACTGGGTACACATCAAGGAGACAGGAAATGAGGAGCTGTCAGGAATAAAGTGCTGGGAACTCAATATTTGTGATGATTAAGTAGATAGAGACCATTTCTCATGCTCATATATGTGATTTGTTTTAGGAGACTTCAAGGTTTTGCTGAGAGTAATTACAATGGTCTGGTATCCTTGGAAGGAGGAAACTGGGGGGTGTCTATACAGTTAGGCCAATAGGATACGGATTACTAAGAATAGTTTTATCTAATAAAATGGTTACTTGAATCCTATGATCCTGCTTTGGGAACAGTCCTGAAGTTCCTTATTCCACTTAGGAAAAGGAAGCAGAAGTATGAATAATTAAATTGTCTTTAGTGAGCCCCTACAATGGCCAAAAGACACAAGGAACTCACTGTGAGTTGGACTTTACCTGCAGGCAGGTGTTGCACTTGTAAATAAAGAAACACTGAGGGCTAAAGAAATTATTCAGATAGGGTGAATCGCTAAATTAGCAATATCATAAAGTTAACTTGTCTCTCACAGTGTTTACTGTGAAGACTATATATATATATCTCCTTCAGCAAAAGAGACAAAAGTTAAATCATTGCAAACACAGCACCTACACAAGTTGGTATGACAGTGTGTTTTGAACAAGAGCTCTAACTTGAATAAAATATGTTATTAATTAATAAAAGTCACAATTAATAGTTACTTCATTAGCAAAACCAGTAAGTAAATGACACACAGCAAAGGGAGCATCAATTACATCACTCTAGTGACAGATTGCTCAGATAGCTGCTGCACTGTCACGGGAAGCTCATCAGAGGTCCTGATAGATGTGCTAGGCACATGCCATTGATAACGCAAGCCAGGTGCCAGCCTTATTTTCAAGAATGCTCAGAGATAATTATCTACAGCTCTAAAAACAAGAACATGTTGGAAAAATCTCATACCTGTGCCCAACAAACTGCTTTATATTTTATATTTTAGCAACTTGCTGCTCAGTGTCTATGAGCTAATGTACCATTGTGCTAATGGATTCCACGAAAGGGCATCCACTCCAGCTTTCTGAGAACAGATGTGACTTACGGAGCACCGCATTAAGGGGCAACACAAAGAAAAGTGCCCACATTACACCAAGAACAAAGGGGGACAAGGAGCCCCTGTGGCCAGGGGGACCCTGGGACTGCTTTTAGGGCTCTGGCTCCAGGGAAGGACAGACCTGGTTCTTTGCGGCTTTGGGCTATGACTGCTTCATATGCAAAGTAGTGGTGTTTGCAAATGCAGAATGGGGGGGTGTGTGTCACCCTCAGGAGGTGACAGCGTAGGTCCTGCTGGTGCTGTTTATGACCCAGGACAGGAGACCTGGGGGTGGGGGCTTGTTTAGGACAGTGATGTCCTCACAGGCTGCAGGCCGAGGAGGAGACTACAGCACGCATGCGGTGTTGATGGAGATAACATCCCGTGTATCTCCCGTGTATGGAGATAAAATCCTTTCTCTCCCGGTTAGTTCAACAGTGAATCTCTCAGAAGGGCCACAGACTCAAACTGGAGACAGGTAGCAAATTCCTCCCTTCTTTGGAAAGCCTCCAGAGCCATCAGTAATCCTATAGCACAGTGAGACCAGCACAGCCATGCAAAAAGCAGGTCCCTTTCCTCTGCACCCTCACATGCGCATGGCTGCTTTCCTTATCCCACAGCCCATGGTGCGGTTAAGAAGCGGGGAGCTCCCTGCAGGACTGAGATGTGGCGGGCAGAGACTGAGCAGCAACCCCGACCGGCACCCCGACCTGGACTTGCTACGGGGACCACCTCGTTATAATCGGGTCGGGAATTTTAGGTCCAGGTGACAATCTGATGGGTTGGAAGTCTGCCCCGAGCCATGTGTCTCCGGGCTTAGGCAATGACCCAGGTCTACCCCTGAGGAGCCTCTCCTTCCCTCAGGAGCAGGGGAAGGGAGGCGAGGTGGTGACTCTCTGCTCTGGTTGGGGTTGGGGGGGTCCAGCCAGCTGGATCCCCCATGGCCCAGCCCAAGCTTGAAATGTCTTTGAAATCTGCAATTTGGTCTTTTTAAATAAACCATGCCAAAGGTGCATTTTTTTTCTCCTAAGACATTAAATTTTTAAATACAAACAATGTTTTTACATTACCTACTGTCAAGGAAGGGCGTGAAATCAGAAAGGGCACCGTGTCTGGCCTCAAAGCTCCAGGAAGCCCTGGCTTCCCAGTGGACAGCACCTGGGCCAGGACGCGGCTGGACGAGCGAGCAGCCAGCGGTGAAGAAGGCTGCTCCACTGTGTCCCTCTGGTAGCTTCCAGCAGGGCTCCTGGGCGCACCACGGCTGCAGGAGACACCAGATGCGAAACCCAACTTCCAGACCGCCTCCCTCCAAAGCAATGACGGCCACTCTAAAAGAAGGGAGTGGGGACAGCATGGGTGCATGTGTGTACGTGTGTGCGCGCGCATGGGTGTGAGTGCGTGGGAGAGACTCGGGGGAGATGTTTTTCACACACTGGAATTTTGAAAGTCAATTTTGACAGGTTTTGGGACCCACACCCGGCCCACTGGAGAGTGGGTGGACCAGGCTGACAGGGCACCGGTGGCCTCTCCGCAGAGAGCTCTGCCTTCTGCCCTTTCACTCACCTGGCCTGAATTCTCTCCTCGTTCTTTTATGAATCCTGTAAAATATGTAAAATAAAAATTGTTTCTTCCCAAAGAGGTATCTTAATTCTCGTTCCTTCCTTGATATTTTCCTGATTTGTTGCCTTTTCTACACCTGCTTGTCTTAGGATGAAGAAGGGAATTCTGACTAGCTTTCTATTCCGATTAAATATACTGGATCATGCCTATGAATATTTACAAAGAGCACCCACAAACACCACGCATTTACAGCAATATAAAAATATTTATTTCCCAGAGACTCGTCCAGACTCAACCAAAAAGTTAACCACGGGGCAGCTCCTCAGGACCTTCTGTGCATAAATTCTGTGTGAGATTCACGGGACTCTGAGCTGTGGACCTGTCAGGGTTCATCAGGGAGCCTTACATTCTAAACTGTGTGACAATTTTTCTAAGGCAAGTAAGGGGATGGAAATCAAAACATCACCACTGGTGTCTGTCAACAGCAATTGACAATTGATAAGCAATTGACAGGCGTGCCAACCACTGGCACCAAGGGGAGGAAGGACAGGAAGGGACCTGTTCCTTGGTGTTGGTCAGTATTTAAAATTATCCAGGTCTTCCCAGACTGCATTACCACCAAGGACATGTTAACTTAATTTTACAACAAAAGGGAAATAATATACTTCTTTACAGGGGAGGCAAGAATACTTTACAATTCAGTCTTCAGCTATTTTTTAAACTATGGGCATATTGCATCTTATATCAAGCTTTAGCTTCCTCTGAGCTCAAGACTTTTCAGACACGCACAATACACCCGATTAATACCGAAACGCAAAGGCTGGTTTCTCAAAGCGCAAATTTCAATTTCTGTTTTTCAGGCCAGAAGGCTGTACAACAAGCAAATAAAAGATAGTTAAGTATATTGTTTGGTTTCCCTTTATCATATTGCTGATAGGAAGAAAAAAACAAAGGATACTGAAAATGAAATTGTGTGTTTATACTGAGTATCTTTCACATCCTAGAAGCATGTAATAAAAATGGAAAGCAATACTCTTCCAGTGTAATCTACAGTTTTTGAAATACATTATTTCTAAAGTCGAATACTTGACATTTGACTCAGTATTTCATTCCAAAAGAATGAAAAGGTGTAAAGGAACAGAATCTCTCACTGCACTCCTGGGTCCCCTCACCAATTCCTTGTAACTATACTATCTTATACATGAAACTGCCACAGCAAAATGACAAATATAACACATAAAAGAACAAAAAAGGGCCATAAATCAACAGTGACACTACGGCCCATTAAAATGCAGTCAGCTAGTACGGCAGAAAGAATAAAATTTTCCTCACTTTACATTTTTTCTAGCTGAGAAGCAAATTTCAGAATCCTCAAGCAACTTTGGCGAGGTGCCGAAATCCCATCCCGATTCTGATTCACATTGTGTCCTGACCTCGAGGGCTAAGAAACATAGCACTGATGCCCCCTCACTGTCCACTGCAAAGTGCCCACGGCAGTGAGCAGGAACTGATGGGCGTCCGTGACTATACAGTGCTGCACTGAACCAAACCGAGACAGCCAGACAGCCTGAAAAGGGAGGATCAGTGCGGCCACTACTTCATCACCCGTTACCTAGGTGGACCAAGAGTGTGGCGTTTGTATTTCCAAGAAAGCATAAAAAGGAGGCATTTCCTCCCTTCTGTTCTGACCCAAAATTCTTTCAAAAGGATAAACCAAAGCTTTTGATACTGGAAATGACTCCAACATTACAAATATGTTTTGCAGTACAACCGAGTTTACACTAACCCATTGGTGAGTATTACTTGCAGTGCAAGAGTGAACTGGTTGAGGTGGATTGATTGAACTGTTTACACTGGTCCTTCAGATCAGAAGCATCCATTACACTTCTTAATGTAGAACTAACTCCAGCCCAAGCTCTCCACAGGAATGAGAAACTCAGTGACAATAAAGGATGGGCGAGTAGATGACGGATGGATGGATGGACGGATGGATGGATGGATGGATGGATGGATGGATGGATGAATGGATGAATGGGTGGATGGATGGGTGGATGGATGGATGGAAGGGTGGATGGATGCTTGCCTAGAAAAGTAGCTGGGTAGTACTCAGGGGACAGCTCCTTACAGCCAACTCTAAGGGTAGAGGCAGCCACTCATCCCACAGCCATCAGAAGCAGAGAGAAAGAAGCGGCCAGAGACTCAAAGTACAGCTTGGGGCTCAGCAGGATGCATTCATAAAGCTGTAAAGGGAAGGCGGCAGAGGTGACCCCAGAACTCTTGGTCCGGAGCTCTTCCTGCAATCCTATGTATCCTAACCAGTCATAGCTGATGTTTCTCTGTGGCAGGGATATTATTTTAAAAGAAATTAGAAATTAATTCACGGCTTCTGTGGAATTTTCTCTCTAACCAATGACTTCATTGGAAAATACTAGCTAGTCTTTGAGTGCCTTTTGTGAGCCATACACTGAATGACAGGCTGCAGAATGTGTAAAGCTACATAAAATACGGGCCCTGTAACAGTAGAAAAAATATAAAAAATATCTCTCTTATGTGTGTACTTGTGCTATAGTGAATGTGAAGGGCAGTCTCATCTGACACACCCTCCTGGGTGTAAAGACTAAATTCGAAAGGTCAGAATCCGACAGTCTGTAGCTCAGCCAGGTATGATTTCATCTCAGCGTTAATAAACTCAGATCAGGGTGCTGAGTATGTTCCATGCACAGCCCAGTGAAGAGTTTTCGCCCAAAATGAGGCAGATTATTTTGTGCAGGGGCTGAATGGGACTGTTCCATGTCAGAGGGAGTCCAGCAGTTCCTTGGATATGCTTCGTTCTGTCCCTTAACCTCCTGTCACTTGCTCATGCAAGCTGGCTGCAGGTGACCTGTTACCAAGCCAGGGCCCTCTGTAGTGACCGGTACCCAGCTCTTGCGCTCACTTACAGAAGTTTCAGCCCATAGTTGTCTAGCTCCAAGGCAGAAGGGCGTGGTGGAAAAGGTATGGGTAGTGGCAGCCCCTCATCCCACAGCCATCAGAAGCAGAGAGAAAGAAGGGGCCAGGCAGGGAGCACCCCTGTTCCAGGTCACCCCAAGTGATTCACCTCTTCCAACCAGGCCCCACCTCCAGCTCTGAACTCATCAGTGCCTAATCCAAGGATGAGTATAGCATTCTATGATCCAGCTGCCTTCCTGAAGCCCTACCTCTGAGCACACGAGCCTTGGGGCCATTCTGGACCCCATCCAGAGCAGATGGGATCTGTCTGAGCCTCCATGGGAAGGCGAGGGAACGGGACATCAAGACAAGGGGTTCTGAGCAATGACAGCTAGAGCCAAAGCTCGAAGTAAACTGTGGGCATGGCAGATGCTATGGTGTCTGTAAGTGTCCCCTATGTCTACATGCTCAAGTCTTGGTCCCAAGCCTGCAGTGCCATTGGAAGGTGGTAGGATCTTCAGCAGGTGAGCCCTGCTGGCAGCAGTTTCATACGTGGTACCAGAGACTTAAAGGCACTGGGCCAAGTGACCATGGACTGAACTGCCCAAAACTGTGAACCAAAATTAACTTTTCATCTTATAAACTTGTCATTCTCAGGTATTATGTCACAGTACCTAAAAACCTAACAGAATAGATATGTTCAATGAACCATGTCGTGGGGGTGGTTTGCAGTTTGAGTGCTGGGGATTGAAGCAGAGGGATAGAAGATCAGAAGAGCTCATAAAGGAAGAGGGCTCCACCCATGTAAGGCTTTGCAGGCCTGCATAAGGACCAGTATGGAGATACTGGAAGGTAAATGGTGCCTAATCTTGCCGAGGAATAAGAAAAGAGTTCTAGTTTTACCCTATAACCATCATTAAAAAGATCCTGTGATTAAAGATGATAAATATATGGGAAGACACAGGGAACCATAACAAAATCTAATCTGGGAATTTCAGGTATACTTGGAGACTTCACATATAGCAATGTGGCACTGTGCTTCTGTGAGGAAATAACTGTTTATTTAATAAAGCGCACTGGCCACCTGGTTATCTGTCTGGAGAAAAACATATCAGTCCCCTAATAATACTTCATATTATATTAACAGTAATTGCTAGGCAATTTGGAGCTAAATATACAGAACAGTATGAAAATGTGTAAGAAAATTTATGGGAAGATCTCAAGTAACACAAAAACCTTGGAGAAACAGAGAAGAATGGAACTAAGGTATATAAAGATGGAATTGATGCCAAAGGACACAACAAAGTCAGAGCAACGGTGATGCAAGGAACAGACTACAGACAGATCTGTAGGTGACCCAGTGGGTGCATTGGGTGCAGCCAACAGCAATGTGAGGAAGAACTCACGTGCCAAGGTCATTCCAGGACGAGAAAGAGGGCACCATGAGGAGAGGAGGAGGGCAGGGCAGGCCAGACCACCTCGGGCACCTGCATCTACTCTCAGGTCCTGGGTTGGGACAGAAAGCAGCAGTGTGCCCCACAAACATAAGGAAGCATGGTGGTAGGGTGGGGTGCACACAGGCAGCTACCATTTCTCCAGCCACACCTGGGAGGATGGAAGGCTGCAGCGCCAGGCAGGTGATGGGATGTGTCAGGGGTGAGGATCCCAGGGCCACCAGGACCTATGGGAGGGCACTTGGTATCAGGTTAGGTGGTAATTGAGTGCAGTCTGAAGGGCCTGAGGGAAACCCAGTGGTGACAAGGGTCTCACCACCATAGCCTCCAACATGGTGGAATATGGGCTTCTAGGCCTTGGAGGGCATCTTGTCTCTGCCTGCTTCCCCTTTCTGCTGATAACATGCAACAGATGCAGTGATATTCCTCCATTCTGGGGCTAAGGGATGGGGTCTATGGCTGTAGCATGGTGTCAGGACTCACAAGGGTCTCTACAAAAGCCACAGCTTCCCGTTTCTCCCAGTGGGGACTACTCTGGTGGCTTCCATGTCTTCATGAGATACCCACTCATCCATCCACCCATCCAATCATCAATCCACCCATCTATCCATCCAATCATCCATCCAATCATCCATCCCTCCAGCTGACAAGATCTGTCTTTAAGAGCCACATTGAGGCATAAAAAGTGCTCCTTAGTTTATTCCATGATGGTTCTGTCTCTACCCTGACAGAACCATCTGCTTGAGCAAGCTCTGTGCTTTCTTCACCCCTAGGCCTCAACTGTGCCCTGCAGAGATCTGAACAAGAGCTCAGTTCCCCACAGCCCTGGCCCTTCCTGGTATAACTGGTACCCCTAAATGGATGCCACTAGAGACCATACTCATAAGTGAAATAAACCAGACTTGCATGTGTAAACATCATATTGTATAGCTAGTATAAGAAACTGCAAGAGTAAATAAGATCCAAAAGTTACAATACATACACTAAAAGGAAAAGAAACTACTCAAAGGGAAATTATATTGTTAGCTCAATCTTACATGCCTATGTTTGGTAACCTGAGCAATGATTTTGAAGATAACAATATGAAATACCATTGCTAAATTCCTATCATCTTGTTTTGAAATCCTATATTGCTATTGCTTGTTGTTGTCATTTTGGTTTTGTTGTTTTCTGGATTGTTTGCTTCTTGATTTTCTCTTTAAAATAAAAACAAAATTTAAAGAAGAAAATTGAGGGCTGGAGAAAATTCAGGCCGCTGAGAGAATTTCCTTTGTTTCTGCCAACACCTCAGGATAGGTCCCGGGAGGGAGGGGAGGAGCTTGGCTTCCATAAGCCTCAGGCAAGGAAGCCAGAGAGGTTTCTCGGGCCCAGCAGAGGCCTTGAGGCTTTTTGTAAAGCCTCCCTGCTCCAGCTCTCTGGAGCCCCAAGTCAGCCCCTTCACAGTCCTGCTCTCTCTTCAAAGGGCCCACTTTCCCCCTTCAAGTCCAGTCACGGCTCAGCTCTCTCACCCGTGGTCAGCAGTTACTGAATAAAGTCTATTTCCATTGCTTTAAGTATCAGTAATGCTGGCTTTGTTGAAGCTTTGGCTACATGCATCTTTTTATTCAATCTTTGACATTTTATGTGGGAGTAACTGTTGGCTACTTCTCCTTTTTCTTTCTTTAAAGAATTAATTTTATATCTAACAAAAATTCCACCATGCTTTGATGTACGTGATTTGTACATGAATCACAGAAGTCCTTTTGTTTATAAATACTCTGTAGATCTTATCATTTTAGATGTATGGGTTAAACAAATGGAAGATAAAAAAAATTTGTTTAAAGAAATCATTTTCCACAATATCCCAGAGTTGGTAGGGTTATTAAATCATGAGGGAAATATCTTAATAATATTCTATATATTTATATATAAATTAATTTAAAAATCCCTAGAGGGGAATTTCTACCATGTTCAGCTTTCTGTTTTCTTCCTAAAGCAGCTTCCATTTATGAATAATGAAATCCCAAGGCAAAGGGAGCAAAGTACAGAAGGGATTCATTTCCAGTTTCTAGAACTTTCTTTGTGTGCTGTCTTTGGAGTAGGAGTCTTGAGGTGGCTAAGATATTTATTTCAGGCAGACATTCTGTTCCCTTTCATTATCTCCCAAGTCTAGTGCTTTGGAAATGTATTTTAAAACTGTAAGTGACAACTCAGTGGAGGGAAATGAAGACAGTTTAGTATACAGGAAGAAGAACTTTTTTTTCTTTACAAATTGGAACAGAATAAGACAGAACAGAACAGAGAATATCGGGGTGCCCCACACAGTGAGCAGAGCTGGGAGAAGGGCTTCTCCAGCTGCTTCTGGGGTGCACCTGCCTGCCTGTTTGTGTGTATGTGTGCGCGCGCGCGTGCACGGTTGTGCAAACTCCTGCTTCTCTAGACTGCTGATGAGCACGAGGTGAAGAGACACTCCCCGGGCCGAGCTCCTCTGAACTCCTGATGCTGGGCCAGGCACCACTTCATAAAGTTCACCCAGGAGCATCCGCATGGGGCCAGGCCCAGTCCTGGGGCAGAGTCAACACCACAGTGCTGTTTCCTTGGGGGACAGACCACAGGGGAGGTCCCGCCCTGGCCAGGCACAGCCCACCTGTCCACACTAGCGCTGGCTGGGCTGGGATTTGGAGGAGCAGTGTGTTAGCATGGAGCCAGAGGATGAGGAGAGCTGAGGGGCTTCTGATCACGCCCCTGCTGCATCCCAACTGGGTTCCACAAGGGGCAGGGCTGATCTTGTGAACAAAATGGCCCTGGGCCCCAGGTGCGCAAGCTCAGAGTGGACGCAGCACCCACCGAGGCCACTCAGCGCTGTGCGCGAGTCTGAAACACCTCGGTTCCTTCCCTGTCACTTACAAACTGCTGTCTTCTCCGAGGTTTGCTCAGTGACACACAGGATACTGAGTTCTCATTCATAGCAGGGTGTGCGCCTCGAGGTGCGGGTGACAACTAATGTGCAGGTACCTGAGGCCAAGATGCCTCTGCCAACTGTCAGGGAGGACTCTGGTCAACACCTGTCAGGGCCTTGGCATCTGTCCGAAATGAGTCAGTGGGCTAAATCAAGACAGAGCTCCTGCTAGCCAGGTGGATGGCTGGTGCAGACAGAGAATGCAGAAGAAATACCACTGCGTTGTGAACGG
Organism: Hydrochoerus hydrochaeris; assembly: GCA_004027455.1. Taxonomy (NCBI): domain Eukaryota; kingdom Metazoa; phylum Chordata; class Mammalia; order Rodentia; family Hydrochaeridae; genus Hydrochoerus; species Hydrochoerus hydrochaeris. The sequence continues at coordinate 71,255 of PVLA01002180.1, forward strand.
AGTCCAGCTAGGACCCATCATTAAAATAGGGAGCAAACAAGGAAGAAAGAGCAGGGGCAGTTCTCACGGGTTTCTGAGGCTTGCTCAGACCCGCCACCATTCTAATCCCCAATAAGCCAGAGTAAACGATGCGCACGCTGCAGCCCTTGGGACCGAGGCTGCTGTGTGCATGGCAGTCTGCGTGTCCTTCACAATTCCCACACCAGGTAACACGCACTGGGGCCAGAAGCCTTGGGGACGCTTTATGAGGTATCTTCTTAATCATGCAAGTGTCAGGGGAGGCGCTACCTAGAAGCATCGCTTATTTCACGCCTAGTAAATACCATGCTTCATTTGATGAAAGCAGATCCTAAGAAAGGGCCAAGAGAGGGCCTAGTCGGCTCTATTTCTCCTAACTATGGCTTTAGGATGGCATTTTTAATGATTCACTGACCAGACTGGCGTCAGCTCAGGCACAGTGGGGAAATGGGGTGAGCTAGCTGGCGGGTCCCGTGAGACCCCTGAGGTGGATGTGTGCCCAGAGCTGTGGCCCCGTCTGCAGTGTAGGGCTCCAGGACAAGCGCGTCTGCTGGGAAGGCGCTGTCTCTCAAGGGCTCTCACTGCTGGAGGAAGACATCAGAGGTCAGGATAAGGAAGAGGCTGGAACAAGTCAAACGTCAATCCGTTAAGGAAATACACGCTTAAAGGAAATCTGAAAGCAGAGCAGACAGAAATCCCAGTAAAGGTATAGCTTTAAGGCCCTGAAGTAGATAACTGAAAACAGGCATAGGACTCTAAGGAACAAGCCAGTAGAATCATTCTGCATTTCTTCACCTCATCAAAGCAGCCTATAATTTTCCTGAGGCCTGTTTGTTCTATTTTCCAAAATAATAAACTCAGGGAACAATCTAAACACTTGTGATTTCTTGCTGGAGTTGGCTTTCGCTATCTTCTTCACAGCTCGAGAGCATTTCCTGTCTCACATAGGGCGGCTGACTTGACCCACACCTAAGCTACTTAAGCAGGACACCAGGCCTGAGGGTCCTTCTGAAGCCAGACCTCAGGTCCTCTCCATGGCATCCCATGGGGGACCTTGAGCATAACTTATTTTTGTGGCAGGGTGAGGTCTTCTGGAATTCAGCGGCCACACACCTGGAACCTCAAGTGGTCTACTGGACTCTTCCTGCCTGGATCATTGGAGATGCCCACACATCTTAGAGGTAGGCAGAGTGGACAAGCTCCTCTCTCTTAGTAAACGAGGTGCGCAGTTCAGCTCCGACACGCTAAGTCCTCCAACCTTTCTGAACGTTCCTAAGCTACTCAGCTCCTGACTGTCAGATACACCGCTTTTCTACGTAAGGGCTTTGCTCTGAAACCACAGGCAGCTCCGCTACAGCTGAATATGCAGGAAAGCTGCCTGGATAGCAGTGTCCTAAACATCTTCGAGGTGGCCTCATCTAGCAATCTGGCAGACAGGCCTGGGTGTTGCTACTGGACATGCAAACTAGACCTGTGAGGTGAACCATGAGTCTCTGTCATTCTCAAATCTCAATGCCTTTTTAGATCAACCAGGAAAAGGAGAAACACATACATCCTTAGAGTTTGCTTGAAACCCTGTCGATTGAGATCATTGCTATTATAAGTCCAGCAAATTTCATTTCTGTATCACATTAGGCTAGAAAGGAACAAACCAACAGACCAAACACACAATGAAAACATGCAGTGGAATCGTACTGAATGCAGGGTGTTGATGTGCACACAGAAGAGGCCCAGCGTGTCCATTTAATATGAGCACAGGTCCGTAGCCAGGGCCCATAAGCAGGCCGTAAGCGAAGGAGGCGATGCAGAGGGAAACAAAGCTGAGGGGATGAGCGGGAAATGGGCAGGATGACTCGGCTGTACTCGGATGTCTGACCTGTTAGTTGGCCGTCGCCTGCCGCAGGGGCGATGCGAATGTAAGGTGTTGTAAGCTGAGTCAGGATTATCGCAGCTAAGGCAAAGGAGGATTTCCAGGTCAGCATGCATGAGGGAGAAAAAAGCCAGACTGAAGCTAGGCTAGCAAGAGGAACCCGTCAGCATATCAAATCGTCTCAACTCTGTCCCAACGACAAAAAGAAAAAAAAAAAGGAAAACAAAACAAAACATAGCAAGGCATTGAATTTCCCAAACTCTTTTCTCTTAAAGAAATGCTAGTCAGGAAACAAGATTTCTACGTCTGACACAGTTGCAAGCTTTGGCTGAGACCTTGGGTAGATTACTAGAAGGAGAAAAGTAAAACAAAACCAAAGATGTAAGCTCTAAATTTAGCGAAGACTTCAAACTGGTTCTAAGTGGAACTGAACGTGGTGAATGGAAGCTCACAGCCAACTGTGATAATCCAAACTTCAGGTTTTGAAAATATATTAGGTTATTTAACATGAGGTTACTTAGGTCCCAATATTTTCTCTTCTTGCTCAAATTACCTTCATGAGGCACATTATCATCTTTCACTAAAATTTTTTAATTAGAGTGGCTTCTCTAATACCTAGATTTCATGCAGGCTTCCATTTAAAGACCTTTGTTTTTCACATTATGAGAATTAAAAAATATATCTCAAAGTACCAGTTAAAAACAAAATTGAAACTACTCACTGCCTTAGCTGTCACTGTCACGGTTAACGTGTGGCCAAAGAAAGAGGTAGGACTTTTGAAAAGGACCACTAGGGCATCTTGCTTTGTTTGCAGTAAGCAGTTAACATTCATGACACACAGATATTGAAAAAAAAAAAGGAAATTAAAATGTCAGTTCTAACATGATACAGCTGGAAAATGATGCAAAGAAAAAATATTGAAAAATTAAGGGCAGGCTTACATGAAGGATAACTAATTTACATGGAACAGCCTGGGTACTATTAGACATGTGGCAGCAACTAAGGAAAATAGATCATCTACCATCTGCAGACAATTACACCCAAAACTGCTGCGGCATGATATTTTGAACTGTCCCCCTGCACCACTCAAACAGTGCTTCCTCTTAGCGACTGAGTTTAAAAATGGTGCAGAAGCCTTTCGCACGTTATTAACCAACGCAGCCCACTTTTGCAAAGTGAGATAAACTGGTCAGAGTTGCCAACACAACACTGCCATGATTTTGCAGGCAGGAGATATCTTCACTGCTGGATATAATGCACTGAACATGGTAAAATGTTATTTAGAAGTCCTGTTACAAAGTTGGTACCAAGTCCACGGTCGATACATGTAACATATTTGGTTGGCCATAGAATACTGTGGCTCAAAGCTAATACTCTTGTGTCATTTCTGTTACAGGAAAATCAGACCTACTCTGCTTTTGAGAAAAATACCCTCTTATGAAAAAAAAATTAAGGCACTTATCTACTATCCAAAAAGGTAAAAGATATGAACAGAAGGTACTTGAAAATAATTCTGGTGGGCAGCAGGTATTTGCAAATGAAAAATGACTCAAGCGACAACCTGAAGCTAAGCCTCATGCATAAAAGGTGCTTATGTCAGAAAAGACCTTTCCAATGATGGCTGGGTTCCGATCTGTGAAGTGTTCATTCATATTCATAATACTGTTTGCAGTGCAAGGACAACATTAGCTTATGGTAGAAATTACTTTAAAATGGGCAGGGTAGAGCCCAGTAATTGTGACAAAAACTGTGTGGTCCACCAAGCCTGAAACATTGTATTCATTACATCTATTTGCAGTGCTGGGGGTTGAACTCAGGGGCTGGGACACTAGATGGGAGTTCAACCACTGAGTTGTATCCCCAACTCAAAATAATTATGATCTGGTCCTTGACATAAAAAGCTTGCTGATTCCTGCCTTAAAATATCAGTAACGATGCACTATAAAAGAGAACATTATGAAATATGTCAAAATAAGGTCAAGATTTCCATGCTGTCCTTTATAGACAGCATCTGGTGGCTGGAGGGGGTCCTGGGAACGCAGGTATGCAGGGGAAGGGAAAGAGCTGCCCGGTGTGGGTTCCCCACTGGGGGGCCCCTTTGGTGGCAAGTCAAGATCTTCTAGAATCCACTGGGTCTGCATTTACCAACAGTGTTTTGCCTGACCCTGTGTTCTTTGAAAGATAAAATTGAGTTGTATAAATCTGGGAAACATAGGCCTTTACGTTTCTTCTTTTTGGGAACCTTTTAGGGGGGCATTCATATACTCCATTATGACATACATTATGAAGATTATAAATTATCAGGAAGAAAATATTTTCTCTACAAAATGCTGAGAACTGTGTGCATATATTCCTGTTTCTAAGTCTACAGCCTGAGTAACAGCAGATTGACATATCTCACTATGCAATTTGTTTTCTCCTGGATTCAATATGCGCAATTAAAAGGAATCTTAATTAGGTTTACATCTGAGCAGACATTCTTCTGGGTTTATCAAAACATTTCATTCTGTAACATTATGGCCCAGAAAGGATGAACAAAAGAGTGAAAAGAAAAACAGGCTGGAGAAACTTCTCCAAGAGCCTAGTGATTAAAAAAAGAAACATTCAAATTTCTGAATATAGTTAGAAATTATATCAGAACAATAGAAATCCTTCAAAGTTTCTTCAAGGTCTTCCAGCAAAGTATCTTTATATTCATTATAAATTTGAGTTAAATAAAATACTAACGTTACAAACAGCAAAAAAAGCATTTTTCATAGAAAATTCTTTTAAAAAAATAACAGTGGAATAATTCTTTTCTTCTTGTTTAAGGTTAAAGTCTGACTTCTCTGATGGTTTTGTGGAAAATTAAGCTAGTGGTTGCATGTAGTTGCTTCCAGGTATACTGCAGTGAGCCAAATTGTGGCAAGGAAAGGAACAAATGAACAGATATAACCCCCTATGCATCAAAATTCAACAGACAGAAAAATTCCAAAACTTTTAGGAACTCAAGAGCTTCAAAAGATGAAATATCTATGCATTTGTATTTGGAAGACATTGCAGTAATTGTAAAAACAAATGGATAACAGGAACTCTCCCAATGATTATATTATTAGGAAGACACAAAAGTGACATCGTATTAAAGAAAATATTATGAAAGATTAATGTATAAGTCTAAGTTGATTGTCACATCAATTAGAATAGATATACCTCATTTAACAGAAGAGATTTAATTTACTAACAAGACATACTTTGAACTGTTAAGTTTACCCTGATGGTTTCAAATTGGTAGTCCAGAAAATCTTTCAAAGCCACTATAAGTTTCTAACCCTGCTAGTTACTATAAGGCAGTTATCGTGGCCAGAAAAGTTAAAGAAAACACACTAATTCTTAACACACAAGTGGACCCAATGACCATGAAAAAAACCCATATATAAAAATGTGGATGTGATTGAAAAAAATGAAAAATGTCAAGTACTTAAAAATTATTTGAAGCTCTCCTACTCCCTGTGTGCTATGGGTAAAAGGAAACCTTCGAATTGAGGGGGGACATTTGAACACCACATGCATCCTACAGTATGGCATCTTTGTTTTTTCACTCGAGAGAACATCCTGAGGAGATCATCTACAGTCATCAACCAAACTACAGCCACACACAGGAGCTATGGAGACATCATTTGGATGTAGAAATTAAAAGATCCATGAAAATATAAGCAATTCTACAAACATGGAAGATATGTAATAACACACCTTAAGTTTTCTTCCTGTGTGTAATTTTTATGAGGCTTTATATTTGGGATGATGGGTGTCAAAATCTATCTTTGGAATATGATTAAGGTAATCACAACATTAAATGTATAAATAGTATGAACTATTTTTTTAACAGACATAGCCACTCCTGAAATTACAAACTACCTCTTTGTGAAAATACATCCACCTCCATGCCTCCCCTAAGAGATGCTTGTCAATAGTCGTTTCGTGAGAACGCTGAAATCTCCATCAACTCAGAAGGCTGCTTGGGAAAGCAGTTTACTATCCAAGCACTTCAATAAGCCACCATCCTGGTAGAAAAAGGTGGTCAAAACACACTTGGGACGGGACACTTGGGCTCTCCCATTCCCAGCGTCTTCATTACACAGCATTAGCAGAGTTGTTAAAGCTATATACTTCACTGTTCTCACCAAGAAGTCAAGCTGGAAAGGCTTCCTGTGCTGGCAACGGAAGTTTTGGGATGTGGGAGGGAAGCTTTTCTCATTACGAGGGTGGTGGAACATGCTGTGCTGTGTGGGGCAAGACCAAATCTGTCCACCCAGAAAGTCACAGAATCACACAAGACAGAGCCACTCTGTCCCGGGGGCGAGGGCCTCCCCAGGCTTCTCACTGTGCTATGATTTTATTAAACAGAAATGACAGAGCCAGGCAATGCATATTAAAATGTGTTTTCCTCTTTCCCCAAAAGGGGTTATTTGGATAGAGTTTGCTGCTGTGTAAACGTTTGCAAATGGCTCAGAAAAGATGAGTGGGGAGTATCAACTCAATTGGGTCATCCGATTGCTTAATCAACCATTGGTGGATTGAAAAACAAATTACAATATTGATGAAATCTAGCTGATGGGAGAAAATGGCCCAAATCACCATCTAATGCAATCTATTGTGAAAACAGCAAACTTGTCAGGTTTCCACACTTACCAGTGAGTTATTTATGTAACTATTTAACTATGTGAGTGAGTGCGATGACAGTGAACTGGGCGGTGACTCTGTTCCAACAGAGGGAGCTTGGTCTCTTATGCCACATGGCCCCCCACCCCTAGCCCCAACAAGAATTTCTGCAGGGTGCGAATCCACCAGACACAGACGGAGAAACCTGGAGGAGCAGCAGCAGTTCTGGGGTCCAGTCTGGACACCCAGATGACTGAGGGACCCTGCTAGGCCAGTGCCCTCCTGTTAAGAAGAAGAGTGGCGGTGTCTGGCTCCCTTTTCAGTTATAGTGGAGAAGTAAACGTGAAAGCATGAAAGTGGTTTTCCAACTTTTAACTGTGATGTTAAACATAAGGCATTATAAATTAGGCACCCTGGGACTAGATCTGCTTTTTTCAGACCCTAAAGGTTGGAGGGATACAGTAAGGCAACACTTCAGGAGTCCTGTTCTGGACCAGAGCCACGAGCCGGACGGCGAGGAGCCAGGATGGAACCCGGCTCTAGGGCCCTCTGGTGCTGTGTTCACTGGTAGCTGCCAGCATATGGCTGTTTAGCGAACCCTTGGGCAGCTACCATTTCATTTACTACTGATTTATTGCCACAAATGAAGGCCTTCAATCAGGGATGACAAGACATAAAGAGAGTCTTAAAATCTATATAAGTAGATTCTTGGGAAAAGAACCATAAGCTCATGAGGACAAATAGAAGTGAAGAGATTGCCTCACTCATGCCTACCCCCAGGATGCTAAGCCACCACTACGCTGAAAAAGTCGTCATCTTCATGAAACTAGCATGCAACGAGGATTCTGAGGATGTTTGTGTACATCCTTGGCACGTTCGAATGGCTGCCTGAAAGTTAAACAACCATGAAGATAGTTCTCGCCCGTGGAACTTATCCCTGCTTAATTAAATCTCACAGAACCATGCGTCTCCGCTGGCCTGCACGATGCACTTAACTGCAAGGGTTAATTTATAATGCCTCACCTTAAGACAGTGTTTGGTGTTTCTCAAAGCAATGTCCCCTCCACCTCTGTGTGTGACAAAGTGAGGCTGTGCCGCGAGGCTGACAGGACAGCACTGCTCCAGACACTGGCGGTGCTGTCTTCGTCAGGGGGTGCTGTGTGGGGAGGGTGGAGGGTCCACCTGCACAACTTGCCTTCACAACATTCGACCAGGTAAGAGAGATGAGCTCCATCATGCGGTCGCCTGGAGCCGCACGGACCTGAATCCCTGCCACAAAGGGGGCGGGGTGGGTGGGGCAGGGCGCAGCAGTGCTGACCGGACCCCCAGCTACGTGGGAGGCTGAGGTGGGGGGATCTCCTGGCCCCAGGAGCTTGGGGCCAGCCTGAGTAACAGAGCACGGTCTTGTCTCAAAAAAGAAAAAAATACAAAGGATGGGAGTAATGTTTTAACTACTCCTTTTATATGAAGATTGACTATATACACAGGTATGGAACACTATGGTTTAAAACACGTTATACTGGCAACTTATAAAAATTCATATCTAAAAAGCCATTCAAAACTGCTTCGAACATAGCAGGAAGGCTCATTTAAAAAAGTCTCTACACGAAAGAGTCAAGGCTAACTGCCATAATGTCCTGTTACATACATACATATACATGTACATGAATGTTATAATAAACATGTATACACATTCATAGTTTGATGGAGTTATCTTTTAAGTCATTTTAAAATAGTCTAAAGCAACTTTTATAAGGCACAAACCAGGACACTGACCCACAGTTTCAACCTACCTTTTGTGGCCACTCGAACACAGTCGATTTTGGTTTCCTGTAAGAAATAAAGAGGGGAGGAGTGACGACTCACGTTTTACTAAAAACGACAGAGAAGCCGCAGTTCTGGCTAAGTCTCCAGATAAGGAAGATCTCTCTGTGCCGGCTGAGCCTTTATCACCGGCGGTTACTCTGTGTCCAGGCTCGGACACACTTTCCCGTGCCCAGCTCAGGGGCTCTGGGCCATCCTGAACCCACAAGGAGGGCAGAGCGAGACGCCCCCACTGGGGGGGGGGCAGACCCCTTCTCCAGACTCGACCTTGGACTTCCCTGCCTCTTCCGGGAAAGTCAAGTGCACAACCAGGGCTGCGCTAGGCGGGAGGGGACCGCAGAGGGACCCCGAAATGTCTCCTTCTCCCTGAGGTGTTTCTGAGTTCTTATCAGAGATCTGTGCTGAACAGAAAGGGGGAACGTTTCAGAAATGACTCAGTAAGAATTTTGCTTTGTTTCCATCTCATCTTTCTGAAGCTGTTTTCTCTTAGAAAAGGGAAAGAAGATCCTAATGTAGCTGCAGCTACAGGCGGCATAAACCCTGAAGAAAGCCAGAGAACGCGCCTGAAGGGCAGATGTGATCTCCCCAAATTTTCAATGGGCCGAATGTATGTGTCAGAGCTGTGCTGTTTCCCGTAAAATTAGTCAGCCAAGCAGGATGACGAGCCAACTTTTGGTAATAAGAAATCCGAAAATAAAACCATCATGGAGAGGATATATTTTCCAACTCCTCCGAAACATGATGAATATTCTCACTTCTTGCCATAAGTTTTTCTAGGTGAAAATAATTTTACAAGGAGAAGAAACCCATTTGCTGATGTGTAAAAACATGCGACTTTGTCATTTAGTACTATCTTATTTGAGCTACACTAACCCCAAACTCCTCAAGTCAGTAACACATACCCCATTGGCTCTACTAGCCGCTTGGAAGTAAATTCTGTAGCTTTTGTGGGGGAGCAGGGGGGTGTTCCAGTAGCCGTTGTAGGTCTTGTTATCACCGATAGTGAAAGGCTGGGCAGCCTGGATGCTGTCGGCTGGAAACTCGGCGGCGAAGTAGTACTGCGAGTTCAGGAGGGACGCGTTCTGGAAGTGGATCGGTACTGGGTAGCACTTTAAGATCTCTGTCGTCTTTTTAGTTCTTCGAGGACGTTCTTCCTCAACGACTATTTGGTAGACGCTAGAAAAAGGAGAGAGGAAGGTCAGTGATGTGTCTGGATGAGAGCTGACGCACTCCACCGTGGCATGTGACACAGCACACGCTGGACAGGGTCACAGGTACCGGCGTGGTATGCGTGGGGGCTGCGTGGAGGTGTGTGACAGGTGGTCACTGCACGCTGGCTCCTACCAAGAGACGGGGCTCACGCCCTCCCGCAGAACCTGCTAGCCACAGTCACACGCTTTTTTGAGAGGAACAAAATTCACCACGCTCAAAAAAATTAGAGGGTAACTGCTGCTGTTTATAAGCTGGACACTGAAAGAATGTCCTTCACCCATACCACTGAAGACGGTCTTTAACAAAAGGCAGTGTGCTCTTAAAGAAAGCAGGAGGCACAAACCCTTCCTTCCTAACCTC
>PVLA01002180.1:81276-114676 GCA_004027455.1 Hydrochoerus hydrochaeris
CTCCTCTCTGTTCCCCTCCCCTCTCCTCTCTCTTTTCTCTCTCCTCTCCTTTCCTCCCTGATGTCTTATATCTACAGTCCAACGTTGTGATTTTAAAACATATCTATCTGCAAAGCCCTTGAGGCTTCTCCCATCAAGACGATGGGTTGGCTATGTGTAGAGGCATGTGCCACCAACTGAGTGGCAGAAGGGACACTGTGCATGCTGCTGGGAGAAGCACACCACGAAGGATGTGGCCCTGTGACCTTGAACCTGCCACGCTCACGGGGACACGGGCAGGCGCTCTGCCCATGGCGTGAAGGGCCACGTCTGGAAGGCCACACGGCGAGCGTCCCGCATCTGCAGTCCACAGAGGGCCCAAGCCAAAGCTGCCCAGCCAGCCCTCTGCTGGCTCATAATATCACACAACATCCAGAGGCCGTTTTATGCTGCTAAGTTTCTGAGCGGTTTGACCAGTGATGGGTACAGTAAGAGCCCTGTTCATTTTCTGAGATTTGTTACCCTCCGTCAACTGCCGTCTGAAACGTTAATATTCTCTTTAGTTTCTGCAAGACAGAGGCCACATTGACATCACTCTGGGTGGCCTACCGTGACCACTGTCCTATCTTGATGAGCGCCTGCTGACAGTCTCTGATTGGGCCTCACTTATAGGGAAGCTCGCTTTATCACAGGGGCACGTGTGCCGCAGAAGCAGGGTCCCCGCAGCTTCTGCGCTGTCCACGGCTGCAGGCGTGCTGGCGGTCCTGGGCAGGAGGGGGCCGGGCCACACTAGGGCAGGCGCGCAGGCCGTGGTCAGAGTGAAAGGTCCTCAACACGGCATGCCTCGCTTGGTCCGGCCGCACCGGAGAACTGAGCGGGTCCTTCACCCTGGACTCCACCAAGAAGGACCCAGGAAGCAGTGTGAGCAAGTGCTTGAGGTCGCTTTCCCGACAATGAGTGGGTCATGAGGTGCACAGTTCTGAAGGCAAAATATAATCCAGAAGTCGTTTCTATTTTCTTTGGAGGGAGGCAGCATATTCTATGCTGTGCTAAATGTGACTTCAAGTTTATTTTTGCATTCATTTTCTTAATACTTAAAAGCTAAAGAGGAGAAAACTGCCAGGGAGTGGGTTTGTGGCAAGACAGCTGGTCAGTGTTTAAGTTCACCCAGGATAACTTGCCACTGGGTGAAATTTGAGGGAACTAATCTGTGTCTCTGTCGCCCCTGCTGCCCCGTCCTGACTCCTTTTCTCCAGCTTTGCTAGGATGCGGGATGCCTGTGTTTACCACGTATTAGCTCAAACAGCGATTTCTTTGTTTTGCGAAAGTAGAGATTAAACCAGGGCCTCACGCATTCTAGGCGAGCGCTCGCAGTGGGCTACATCCCCAGCCCTTTTCACTTGTTCTGGGGACAGGGTCTGATGGAGTTACCCAGGCTAGCCTTGAACTTGTGATTTTCCTGCCGCAGCCAAGCAAGTTGCTGGGATTCATTGTACATGCCGCACGCCTGGCCCACACATACTGAGTACCTGCTATGTGCCGAGCAGTGCTCTACTTTAACTCAAACAGTATATTGTTTCCTAAAAAAACTATCCCCTAATGGAACGAAATTTTGTCTTATGACTTAAGTACCATCCAGTTGAAAAAATAATTTTTGCCCAAGTAGCAATTTAATGAGGATTGGGTGAAAATCTGAGATTAAAATGATCATTTAATGGGCCTCCCTCGTGGCCAGCAACTTTAGTTCCATTACACACCCGACTCCAGACATATTACTTTTTAAACAGCTGCCATCTACTCATCTTCAGATGTATTAAAGACAGAACTAAGTCGACTGGAGCCATTTCCAACCGCAAACGTCTTTTCATCCTTGCTCCACGAGACAAATTAGATTTGCAAGCATCCAGACCTCAAATCTATTTGCTCTTTAATAATTTAAGCACTCAAAGGTCAAGCAGCTCTTTTCTATTCCCCTTTATCAAAGTCCAAGTGCTAATGAAAAATAGCGAAATCCTCTCCCTGCCTGTGTGCCATGCATGGCCGTTGCCCTGATGGAAATCGACCCGTGATGCGTGCCTAGGTGCGTGTGCTGGGCGGAAGTGTGCAGTTTTCGTGTATACACGTGACATCATGCCACCAATGAATTTCATAAAATCACTCCACCCACGATCGTAATCTCCAAACTCGCTTTGAAAATCTTACTGAAGGGTTTTTCTAAAAAGATTAAAGAAAGCAAATGCTCAAGGATAGGAGACTGATCAGAAGGTTCTAGCTTAGTGAGCTGAATTAAAATTCTATTATCCTTTTAATGTATTACTCAGGCTCCTTTGTTTATTAAAATTGCACCATGCCTAGCCCTGTTCTACCACTATTCTGGAATATAAAACAACATAAAAATCTTCCTATGGCATTTGCAATATTAAAGTACAGCTCATAACAGAGATGAATCTGCCAAAAGCGAGACATCACTATATCAGAACTTTCTGACAGAATGAAATTTAATTTAAAGTTTAATTTATGCCAGGCTTTTCTACAACAAAATTCTAAGGCCTTTACAAGGAGAATAAAAAAATCTGCATTTATATAGAACAGACTAGTACATGAGTCTAACCTACAAAGGAACATCTGAATATCTTTCATGTCCTTTTTTAAACTTGAAAGTTCAAATGTGATTAAATGTTTTCAGTTTTTCCCCAGCTCTCGGGTCTCTGAGAAGCCTGCAGATTTGAAATTGAGTTACATTTCTTTTGGCCCTAATTCATTTCAGGATTAAGCCCTTCATCATTAAATCCATTTTTCTTATTCTTATCAGCATAAAATAGTAGAAGGTCGGCCGGCCGGATAACAGGATGAGGTCTCGGAGAGAGGGCAGAGGAGAAGCACTGACCTTCCCTTACGCTGGCTCTGCCCACCCCCAGGTCGGGCGTTTCTGCCCACCTGGGGTTTACGCTTTCACGGCTCCTGTTAGCGACTTTCGCCTTGAGCTGAAATTTTTGGTACGATTTATAATTCTATCTGTATTAAAAAGAGAGATCAGCACTGATATCTTTCTGATAAGTAATTTAGGCAGAGGACGGAGAAAATGAAAATATTACATGCAAACTAAACGCCAGCCCAGGTACAATCGTGGAGAGCCATGCAATCTATGTTGTCCCTGCTCCTCAGTCAGAGCCAGCTCTCTGTTAAATCTGTTAGTGGCTTTTTTTTTTTTGTCCTTTTGAGACAGGGTCTTGTTGTGCAGGTCAGGCTGGCCTTCAGCTCTCTCTGTAGCCCAAAGCTGGTCTCGAACCTGCAACGCTCTTCCTGCCTCAGCCTCCTGAGTGCTGGGATTACAGGCGTGTGCCACCACGCCCCCATTTTGTTAATGCTTATTGAAATGACACCCAAATATTCCAAAGAACCAGTTTTTCACTGAGTCTTTTTAAGAATCGCATCAGTTTACAATCAGGGGGCAGACAGCACTGGGCATCTGTCATCATGGTGACGACTCCCTGGGGTCCCCAGGGGAACAGCACGCTGACGACGGTGGACCCCACTTGGTCCCTTTCAGTAGGTCATGGGGATCGCTGGTGACAGCATAGTGTCACACACCATATAGTGTGGCCAGATCTGTGGGGCCAGACATTCCAAGGCAGCTGCTGTAGTTTCTCTTTGTCCCGTTGTAATCTTAAGGCCGGCCAGGCACCATTGAGGGACACTGCAGTCAAGGTGCACATATTTAATGCTCTCCCGGCTCCTGTAAGTTACTAATGCTCCGTGCCTGTATGTGTGTGTGTGTGTGTGCTCGTGTGTACGTGTGTGCACCAGCATGCAGTTCAGGACCCTTCTGCTCTGCTAGTTAGGGATAAAATCTGCTATAATAAAATATTAATTACCACTGAAAGGTTGGCTGAGAAACCCGACCTGGATTACAGGCCCATATTGTGAGCAAAGGGCATAGTGAAAAATCCTTTAGTTATGGAGCTTTGGGATAATAAAAAACAACCAGCACATTAGACCTGGGCTGAGCAGCTCCGGAAAAGGCCACCTGTCATCAATCTTCACAGCAGGCTGCATGTTTGGAGTAAATTAGTCTTGGATGGAACATCTTTAAGGATGATTTCTCCTGCTCAGAGTGAGGAAGACGCTTTGCTCTGCACTGCTTTCTTCAGCCAGGTTTATCACAGCTTTGTCATCATGATTTCACAACAACCACACAACAACAAAAATTATAATTCAAGGTCAGTTACTATGGTAAAAGAATGGTCTTTTTTTAAAATTTTTTTTGGAGCAATTAACTAAGTTATTTTGATTTTAAAGTGAATAAAAAAAACAGAACAGAGCAAAGCAGATTGGAACAAAATGATACAAGCAACACAGCATTTCAAAACAAGACAACAGGAAATCAACAGTGGCTACCATAAAAGAATGTTCTCTTAAACAGCCTTGGTCACTTGAATAAAATTAGGAAGAGAATCCTATCAAAGCTGCACCATATAAAGGTGGAGGGCTGCCCTCCTCTGAAAATCTTTGCAAAAAGTTTTGGATTTTGCAGTGTTTTTGATTTTCAGACTAGGGATGTTTAACCACTAAAGTCCACGCAAATATCCTCAAATCTGATAGGATTCAAAATCTGAAGTAGTTCATGAAGCCCTCAGGTAGGCAGCCTCTGTCTTTGTTCTTGGATGTTTGCGCTGCATCCAATTCAGGTTCTTCCCAGCCCAGAATGCTTCCCTGCAGCAGCCAGCAAGACAGACACAAAAGGCCCCCACGAAAGCACGGGGTCTCCCAGCCCAGAGACGAGGGGCGCTGCTTCTCCCAATTTCCGCTCTCCTTTCTGTCCACAGTGCCACTCGTGGGTCTGGCCTTGTGCCAGGCACAGAGGAAGAATAAAGAGGAACAAGCTACGGTCTGTGCAGGTCCTAGAGACGCCCAGTTTAAAGCTGCTAGGCTGAAGTCACCAGGGAGCAGAGCTCCTGTGACAAGGACTCAGAAGAGTGCCTAAAGCACAGGGTCACAGGTGTGCGTGCGCGTGTGCGTGTGAGTGTGCATCTTTACACTAAAGCCTTGCACCATCTACCATGATGAGGACATCTGGCCCGGAACAGTCCCTGGTCACTGTCACCTGCAGATGCCACTCATAGGTTGTTTCTGCACAATGTTCTCCTCAAATTAAAAACAACACAACCCAGCCAGACGTGGTAGAACTGGCAGTCCCGGCTACTCAGGAGGGTGAGGCAGGAGGAGCACTTGAGCCCCAGAGTGTGAGACCAGCCCATGCAGCACGGCAGGACTCTGTCTCAAAGAAGACAAACCAAGAAAAACTCCACAACAGCAATAAAGAAAGAAACCAAGGTCCTCAGGTTCTGAACTCATGCATTTGCCACTGACTCCAGTGGCTTGGGAGGATCTGCTCTCAGTCACAAAGAGGCCCCTGCCACTGAGCCCCAGGGTCCCCTCGCCCAGCCCCACGCTGAGCAGCTCCGGGCAGGACCACACTGCAGGGCTCCGACTCTGGTTCACTCCCAAAGCCACCTGTGCCGCGCAGGTGGGGAGCAGCAGGACGTATGCCTGGGCTGTGGGGGCAGAAGCACCCAGGCCTGGTGGGGGTGCCGGTTGCCCTCTGCCTCCGCCCCACTATGATTTCCACCTTTGTTCCGGGACTCCCTATGGCGGGACTCCCCAGGCGGGTCTGGGCACAGCGAGGCCAGTGCTCTCTTGGCTTTGGGGATGGTGGCATTTGACCCTGAGGGCATCCTGTCCTTCCAGGAGACCCCGTCCCCCTCTGGACACAGGCCTGGGCCACTGCCCCCAGGGTGGGGCCCTTGAGCTACTGCGCCAGCCGGGGGCCTTCGAATGAACTTGAGCCCTTTGGACGGGACCACATGGAAGAAACGAAAATTTAAAACACAGGGGAAAGAAGGCAGGTAGGCATATTTTTATGCATAAAAGCAAGTTTGAAATGGAGTTTGAGCAAAGTTAAATGAAGTTTTATTGTATAAATGCTCCACGACGTCTATGCTATGATTACTATCTCTCCCTGCCATTTTTAGGGCTTCTTTCCATGGGTTCTTGAAAAAAATCTTCGTTTCCAAAATGAATTTTTCAAAGACATGACTGACATTGTCATCCAAGAAACAATATTAATAAAAATGATCTTTGTTTCTTGGCAGGAGAAGAATCGTAGAGTCTTATTTTTTAATACAATGAAAGTCTCCTGGAATCAGGCAGGGAAGGGTGGGTGCTGAGGGATTTGGCATCTACCAGTGACACACGCCAAGGCCACCGAGCAGTCCCGAGCTGTGGCTCGTGCTGGGAGATAAAAATCGAGGTTTTCCCACACAATGACATTGTCATCTTCATATGTGTTCCCCAGTTGACAAGGGAAAGTTATTAGGGCTGGGAAGTCAGAGCACCATCCCTGAAACAATTTTAGCAAGGGATAGAAACTTTTGCAGGCCCACACATTTTAAGAGGTTCCCAAGGTGATGGACAGCTTTTCAGTAAGGAAACAGGAGCAGCTAAAATGCCACTTCCTTGGTATCTAGGATGAATGAGTATTTTCTGCCTGAGCCATCTGGAGACAATTAAAAATGGTCAAAGGGAAAAAAACATCCATTCCAACAACAAAGGACTGATTAGTCTGATTAAAATAATAGGATTCTCTAAACCGATCTTGTTTAAGGCCGCAGATTCTGTTTAAATTCTTTAGATTCTCAAACTCACAAGGCTAAACGGTTGGGTGCGGCAGGGTTTGATTCTAACCCACCCTTGGCCCCACCCCCAAAAGAAGAAATAAGATAAATACAACATCGATTCTGACAACTAAGCAATCTACAGGTCCTACAGTCATAATCTAGAAACAAAGGTGTATTTTCTTACTGTGAGAGAAAACATTGGAGGAAGAATATTAACCTACAGAAAAGCTCATTTCTGCACAGGGGATGCCACTGTCTTGGTTTCAAAGACTCAGGAGGGAGGAGGTTTTGGGAAAGGGGTAGGGACCAGAGAGAGAGGAGACATCAGCTCCAGGAGGAAGCAAGGTCCTGGCTAGTGGGACCTGAGGATCTGCCCACAGGGCTCGGCACTGCTCTGGATGCTCGAGGCTTTGGGTGGGAGCGGACAGGCTGGTGACACCCCGAATCTCAGTTCCTGTAGCTGTCAAGCAGGCTGCTGGCACCTAAGGAGGCCAAAGGCCTGGCTCACCATGCCTTACTCCAGCTAAGCCCGATGCATCCTGCTCCTCTTTAATTCTGATCATTGCTTGTCTTTTACGAGCTGCTCAGAAGGATGTGGCTGAGGTTTGGGAATGTTACACTGGACCCAGAATCCACTCTAAGACACGGGCAGAAATGCGGCATCTTCCTTCCCAGAGAAGAGCTGTCCTTGTCACTGCCCCAGCCCAGACACCCATCTTGCTGTGGGTTATGGGATCGGACAGGACACCTCCTGCAACTGTGAGTAGTTCACAGAATACAAGAACTGCCCAGGCAATGGCAGAACTGAAAGGGCAGTAATGATTAGAAATTTTAAGCATATTACTAAAATCAGAGAACAAAGGACCTAAACAGCAGTATAGTTAATGTTTTCTAGGCAAATCATATGTGTTAGTCTCCCTTCAGTACTTGGACTTGCAAAGAATTTTCACTGCTATTAATGCTCCTGACAGTGCAGTGGGGGAGCAGGATACGCCTCTGGAGGCAACTTTACAAAAGAGCTTTCGGGGTGACCCAAGGTCAGGCAGTTAGTAAGCAACACAACCCTAAAGCCCAGGCTGTGTTCTCTGCATGTGTGGCATGCTTCTCCAAGCTATCCAGCTGTAGGAACAGTGTCATCTCAGTGGCTAAAGGAGACTGACCAAGTGGAGAGAGCTGCAGGTGTTACAGGCAGCTGAGCCAGTTGGAAATACTATAAGCAGACATGAAAGATTCTGCCCTAGAATAAATTACCGTACAGTCAGGTCGGTGGTCTAAGGTGGCGGAAGGCCAAAGCGGGAACGCCTACCTCTGCCTGCTTCTTTCTTAGCCTTAATTGCAACTCCCCTTCCTGTTTGCACAGGAAGAAAATTCCAGTCAGCTCCTCGTGCGTCATCAATGCCCGCCCTAAGTGCCACCCCCAGTCAGAGGTTATATATGTGTATATCCCGTACCCCACGTTCCAGTCAGAGAATGCCAGGCTGCCTATAGTCACGGACTTCTCTCCACGTCCTTGGAATAAAGCCTACTTTTTTACTTATATTTTTTCTCTTATTGAACCAAAAAACCTAACAAGACAGGGCTAGGCTCTGGAAGAAGCCTGGTGACCTTGGAGAGGACACACCTCTTGCTGTGGGCCAGATCTCAAGACAGAAGGCAAAACAAATGCAACCACATCCTTGAGCACAATCCTTAGGGATTAAGTCTGGATCACTTTGAAGTCAAGAGTCACCATTCTGATCCCTAGGGAAGAGTCACTGTTCTCTAAGAATACCTGCTTTCTGGTGACTTGCTTCCCCATTTGTTCCTAGTGTAATCAATTTTACCTGAACTATTGATCTTATTGGCTAACTACAGTTATGGCCCACCTTGAACCCATGGTTTTACTCCATCAAAGTCCCTGGAAAAGACAGAGTCTTGGGTAACCCTCTCAGGACCCCCTTCTGTCTCTCTTCAGACAGAAGCTTTCTCTCAATAAATATATTCTACTCTTCACCTCTGTTGTTCTTAAAATTCATTCTTCAGTTTTAGAGAACATGAACTCATGGACATAGTAGGTCAGGAGTCTCATTCCCCTGTATCAGGGGTGACGCTGTCTCCCAGCCCAAAGCCCACTGGCTTCCTCGTGTCTCCACCCAGGAACCGATCGCAAGTGCAAACCCAGTCCTAGTGTTGCCCCAGCAAAAATTCTCCCACGGTTCAATCACTTTTATTAAAAAAATAAAGAAAAGAGTCCATGAAGCGAGCACCAAGTGCAAAACACACCAGATGGCCCTGTGGCACCTGGTGTGGGTCTGTCCTGAGTGTCTATGGCCACTGTCTCCCATGTCCACAGTGAGGCCCTTGGTACTGTCAGTTACAGAAACATTCAACAGAGGACCAGGGAGTAAACAATCCCTAACTCTCTAATTGCAGGCAAGCAGTGCAAGGAGGTGGCCAGAGCCCGCCCCATGCGGGGAGGATCATGGGAAGGAATCTGGGACTTTCTCTTGTCATAAAATAAGCAGCCCACAGAGTCAAGGGCAAAGGAGAGGCACTGCTCCATGTTTCTGCACCCTAAGGAGGGACCATGGGACTTAAAAATTATTTAGGGGCGACAGTATAAATTTGTGACTCTGCTTTTCCTCACACACCCATCTACTTAGACAGGAGTCTCGGGTCTCTGCCTTCCATCTGTAGAACTTTCCAGGGGATGATTACTCCTGCTGGCAGGCAGAACGTCAGTGAGGTTCCATTTGATGAACCTGCACAATGAATTAGGCTGGCGGTGCTGAGTGATATTCAGCAAGAAATTCCGAAAGCCACTTCGTGACCTTTCTGCATTTTCTATTACATTTACCTACACTTTCCACAGCATCAAGGAAAATAGTCACTTTCCACGTTGAGTTCATAAACCTAATTAATGTTCCTGACTGTTGGCCAAAACCTCTGGGGTGCTTGCAATCTCATTAAGCAGGGTGACCACTGTTTACCTCTCTTTAACTCTGTTATCTCTGACTTTTGACAAAGGCTGCTCTTCTCCCTGAGCGGCCTGCACACCCCCGGTCCCCTCCTACCTCCCTGTTAGGGCTCTGCCCCTGTACCACCTTCTCAGGATGACCCTCCGAGGCCCGCTGAGGTTCCCTGCTTCTCATAGAGGCTGGTGTGGCTCGGCAGTGCTCTGGAGGGCGAAGGTTTTACCTGGATCCACGCCCCTCAGCGTGTCTCAACGAACAGGAGACTGCTCACTGCTCCTGGGTGGGGAAAAACTTCCTGCGGGGAGCGGAGATGGTAAAGGTGGACGGTGCAGAGCTGGGGTCTCCACAGAAGCACACGGCGAATGGTTGGAAAAGCTACCACCACTTGCCAGTCTTGCTTCTCTACCTTATAGGTTGCAGGACTTAATATAAATTTAATTAAGTGGCTGAAGACCCAGTGCAGGTAAGCATCACCAGCACAAGATAATAATATGGCCAGCAAAATCATTTTGGGTAAAACCACAAGCATCTGCATGTGGTGGACGTTAGTGTTTGCCTAACAAACCATGCTGTAAGTAAGAGTTGGCTGGTGCAACGCTCTGCGGAAGAGAATGTGTGTCCCCTCCCATCGGACAAAATGGTCAGGAGGTCCTGGGACAAGTGGAAAGCAGCTCTGCAAGTCAGGGCTCCAACTCACGCAGGGGGGACTGTCACGCCCTGTCCCCTTCAAGACTCCATCAGTCTTTGAGAACCGGCAATCGGTACTCACAAGGACAATTTTAACACTTTCAAAGGGTGAACACAAGGCACTGACAGTCAGTAACTTGGTTTTGGTCAGAATTTCTAGTCTTTCCCAAAGGGTCCCCATCTTCCTAGAACTTCCCGAGAACCCATCCCTAAAACTCCCTGGAATCAACAGCTGTGAGCCCAAGAATCCAGGGGTTCCCAGCAGCAAGGGGGGTAAGCAGTGTGGAGGTTCATCACCAAGATGCCGCAATGGCAAATGCAACTCACTGGATCTTTGGGTTCCTTACTGAAGCTATTTCTAGATCATTCCACTGTTCGTACTGACGGAGGGGCAGACCATCCAGAAAGGCGGGAGAAAGCGGCAGCCACACCTTCTTGCCTGCCTGTGGAGGTGAGAGCAGCCTCAGGCCTCCCTCTCTGCACCCCGACAAATAGCTCCTGTGGGGGCCATTGCTCTGTGTACACCACGAGGCTGCCCTGCCCTCCTCACGGTCACAGGCTCGTGGAGTGGACGGTGCCTGCTGCCCATGGCACTCAGGGACCTCCGTGGAATCTGCAGCCCTGGTCTCTGACATCCATCTTTTCATCAGAGGCAAGGTGGGCTGCTCTGAGGGAGGACGCACTCCAGAGGAGGGCGACAACTCCCGGGCTGCCTGGCCCCAGCTAAGAGGCGGCTGGACCTGTTCCGAGGCCAGAGGAGCAATTCCACCCACAGCAGCCTCCCAGCGCAAGGGCATCTGAGTAAGCGAGGCCCAGGTGCAGCCTCCAGGGGCAGGGTGGGCCAGCGAGTCATCTTGGAGAGGTGCCCCATGGGGAGAGAGGGACCGTTAATGCTCCTGCTCACGGACCTGGGGCAGGTTAGAACTTGCTATGAATTACCAGCGTCCTTGCTGGGAGCTTGGTTCCATCTCTAGTGGTCTAACACTTCTTTATTTTTGCCTTTTTGATTTTTAATTATTTTTGTCTTTTTGAGACAGGGTCTCACTATGCACTTCAGGCTGGCCTTGAGCTCACTTTGTAGCCCAGGCTGGTCTTGAACTTGCAACGATCCTCCTGCTTCAGCTTCCCAAGTGCTGGGATTATAAGAGTTTGCCACCATGCCTGGTTCATTCTTTTGTTTTTTTTTCTCAGAAAACTTGCTATGTTGGCTTAATTTTTCCTAGTTTCCTTTAAATCCATCATTGAAATAATTCTTATATGTAATTTTACATGCTTTAAATTTTTTTCACGTCTGAAATACATTTTCATCATTTATTCTCATTTTGGTTTTTTCCCCCCCTAAACGAACGCATGTAAATGAAATAAATGAGACTTTCAGGGTTCCTTCAGATATGAAATGACATACTAGATACAAAAAATTGTAAATTAAAAGGCACCATACAGTAGTTAAAATACAATGTCTTCTCCTGAACTCTTTCTACCACCCAAAGCCTCTAGGACTCTGCACTCAGCACTCACGATGTGCAGGTGGGAGGCTGCCGGCACTGGCACTGTTATTTTTGTTAGTACTTTTGCAGTCCGCCAGGGTCCCAGTCCCCAGGGGAGTCGGCACCTGCTCCAGTGCACTGTTTTTACGTTCCTTTAACAATTCTTTAATGTTAATTCCACAAATCCCTTGGACAAGCTCTGCTCCCTTCTGCACACTACTCAGGCCCACGGTTTCTCTCCTGCCTGGCACGGCGAGGCCCCTCCCCAATGCTCTGAGCTTGGCAATGTTGCCACTGCTGGGCAGGGACTGCCATGCCCTCAGCCTGCCCTCTGCATGCCTCTCCCACGGGAGCCCGGCTGGGTAGCTCTCTCCTTAGGCTCTGCCGCTGCTCTGCTCCTTCCGGGTCCCCAGATGGGGCCCCCTGTCGGGGCGAGGTCCTGTCTCTCACTGTCCTGCGCTGACACCTTGCCCCTCCATCCTCGCGGCCTTCCGTGCTCAGATCCTCCGCCTTTTATCCCCTGCACCACGCCTCCCCCTTCATGGTACCAAATGCACCCCGGAACACACCCATGGCCAGGCTCTTCCTGGCCCTGAGCTGATTCTCTCTGAAGTCCTAGCAGGGCCTGCCCTGCGCAGGGCCACCAGCCCCCACCTCAAGGTTCTGTGGCAGACGTGCTGCACAGTGGGCTCCGGCATCCTGACTCTGTCCACCAGTCTTCCTCCACGTCCTCAGGAGCAGTATATAAATCAGTGCAATTCTAATGCAACTTCCAGAGGCCCGGCGGTCTTATCCTTGTTCTGGAACAATGAGAATGCCAGGCTCAGGAGTGCTAAGAAATTTATAATAGCATTGCAGTGGGGTAGGGAGTAGCAGGAGGCTGAGGCAGAGGATCACTGCAAGTTCAAGGCCAGCCTGGGCTACACAGTGAGACCTGTCTCAAAAAAAATTGTAATGGTCACATAACCAGTGAGGAACTTAGACTGAAAATCAGTTTTCTCTAACACTAAAGCCTGTGCCTTTTCCTGTGTCATCGACTCATCTGAAGTTAGGTCCCCAATGTGTGCATCACATAAATATTATTAGAAGTTTCCTCCTTGCAACCCACAGAAAAAGGGCAGAGTGATTCTGCCTGTCCAGAAGGTTCTGCTGACACTGGCCATGACCTGCAATGATCTTGGTTGTCAGTCACCGATAGATTCTGCGGTTCCTAACTAATTTAGCATTAATCTTTGTTCGGGTCTGGAAATCACATGCTGATTTATAATAGGCTAATTTAAAAATGAAGCTACTTCAAATGTGTATTAGAGAACCTTTAGATCTAAGGTAAACCTTGCGTGTAGCATGAGGTTTTCCACTATAGAATTCTTCCTTCTCCTAGCAGTAGTGTCATTCCAGCAAGGAAAGGTAATAAAAGGATTTTATGTGAATAGATAATAAATGTTTTCAAGTCACTATTTAACTGGTCCTGTGGAGCCTATACCAAACTCTTACACAAACCTATTCCAATTCAGAGTCAAATTCTAGGACATGTAGAGAAAGCTGTAACCTACAAGGACCGAGCAGTCACAAATCTCTCTTTTAATAAAACAGAGGAGGAATCAGATTATTAAAGGGTGAGGAGAGCGCTAGATTCCCTTGAGTCGTACAAGTGACATGTCTAGCTGACCTCCCTATAGGTCACACTGGGAGCTGTACTGTGGTTATATATATATATTTATATATATATATATATATATTTAGAGTGTTTATAAACAAGCTCAGTTTCCTTTATATTACAGCTAACTTTCTTCAGCTGAGCTGATAATTAGGTAGTGATTCAGAGGTCAATGGGGAGGCATCGAGCCTTCCTTAAGACTTGCTGGGCAGAGTTGTGTCTCTTCACTACTTATGCATAAAACCCATCCCTCAGAAGTTGCAAAGGCACAAAGGCACACAATGCAAAGGCACACAGGGACTTAATTGCAATCAACTTGTAAAATATGGAACTCAAGGGCCGGAGATTTTTAGCTCAGTGGCACAAGCGCTTGCCTGGCACGTGCAGGATTGTGAGTTTAATCCCTGGTACTAAACAAACAAAAGAAAACAAATCAGAAATTATAGGAATTCTATTTATTTTATTCTATTTTGCTAAGGCAATCGTAAATCCCTTAATTAAGTTTTATGCAAAGTTGGATTTTTCATGATTATCACATTTGAATAAAACGAGGCAAACACTGGAAAAGTGAGAGGACCACAGGCCTGTCTCGGGGACACAGTGGCACCCATGGCCTGCTGGATGCCCAGAGGGTCCTGGCATGAGGAGACACAAGATATCCCAGGAGGAGATGCTGACGGAGTAAGGTCTCTTTCCTTTGACTTACAGACAGGGAGACAAGCAACTGGTTGGCTGCTACTTTAAAAATCTCTGTAAAATACTTGATTCATACTTTATAACCTCCAAGTTCTACCCCATGAGCTCCCGATGCCCGCCACTGTCGTTTCTAATGGCAGGGCCTTCTTTGAACCCAGTGAGTGATCACCTGTACCTCCCATGGTTCCCAACAATCACCTTCCAGTGGGCTGACTTGGACTCGGTCCCTCCTGCAGGCCCCCAGGTGACACCAGCCAGGCACATGCAGACAAGCCGATGGCTCCAGGGAAACAATCTCATTTCCCAAATCACCCCAGGACCACATCAACATTTTCAGAAAGTATAACACATTTTCTGAAAATAAATACAATTGCTTTACTGCTCATTTTTCCTCAAGGGAAGGAAAATGTGTCTGTTATTTTGTTCTAAGGACAGGGCAGGGGGGTTTCAAAGGACAAGGTGGATGAGAAAAATAGTAAGCTGAACACAACTTTAATTTTTCTAATTAGTTACAAAAGAACTGAATGAGCAAGTTAATAAGCCAGGAAACAGTGACCATGAACAGGGAGGTCCTAACATCGGGCCGTGTCTTTTGCAGTTTGCCAGAAAGGCAACGAAGCCTAAGAAATTGATCTGGTCGATGGGGCCAGGGACACAGCTCTAGCTCAGCAGCACAGTGCCTGCCTGGTAAGCGCAGGGTCCCGAGTTTGATTCCCGGTACCCACATAAAATAAATAAAAAATAAAAATAAATAAATCCCCCCCCACACACATCTGGTCGAGAAGAGTAAATGAAAACTGCAGCTATTACCCGAGTTTACAACTATAATGCATGCACAGCAAAGTAAATTTAACCAAAATTTACACATATTATGTAAAGTAAGCCGATTCCTGATTTATATGTGAAACTGAAGTTGTTCTACAATGAGATTTTATTTTTAGTTAGAAGTTTTTTTGGATGAATAAAACACTTAGGCTCTCCTTTTACTAACAAAACGTGTTTCCTTTCTGACTTGAAATCTTACTAAGGATGCATTTTTAAAAAGGAAGCTAAAGGAATTCTCCCACTCCTTATGTGAGCGTCTCTTTCCCACTTGTAACACAGGAAGTTTCTAGTGTATGATTTTGGTCCTCACTCCCAGAGACAGAAACGATCCCAAAATTGTTGTGTAATATAACCAGAAGGAAACGTTCCCTTATAAGGGCAACCATAGTATCGTAAGTTCCTAGTGACCACACAGTAACCAGGGCTGTGTGAAAAAGAAACCATGCGCCACACACTGAAATAGCGCCTGCAGCTGTGACGGGAACCTCAGTGTTCCGGTCATAGACATGATTATCAGTCAGTTCCCTTCTTACACACAGGTGACCAGTACACTCTGCCCCCTCACTCTGCGGTCTCTCCAAAATGCATGAATTGGAGCAAGCATCCATGCAGAATGGCCATCTTTTAAAATTTTACTGAAATGAATACCAGAGGAACCTAAGGAGCGTATTCAAGTGAGGAGTTCTGAATGCGCAGACAGCTCCAAAGCACTTAGGAATGCATTAAAGCAACAAGGTCTAAAGAAAAAACACAAAGGCTGACTGAACACACTACCGGTAAAGGTAAAACATGAACGTGTGATGCATCGCAGGCTGTGGAGGGTCAGAGATCAGAAAACATCACTGATGACACGTCTTGCACATGGCAGGTTACATATACACACCTGCATGTGCATGTATGTGTACGTGTGTACACTCACACAGGAGTAAAACTGCAGAGCAAGAAAGCACAACAGCTTATGTAAAACCCTTCTTTATTTAGAGTTGCTCTCTGACTGCCAAATCATAAGGATTTTCTCTTTTGGAAGCTGTCTAAACATTTTCTGTTGGACTGTGCTTCTAAGTGAATAAAAAAATAATCTTTCTCTGTCTTAAGGAAAACAAGTGCATCCAAGCATAGACACTAAGATTCCTAGGTCCTACTTTAGCGGCTGGGATGGTGGGATTTGTGTACCCCCTGGCCATCTCAGCATTTAAATAATATTATATGGCAGAGCTGAGCTGATGTGTCGGTCAATAAAGAGACAACAATCACTTACACTGGGCACTGAGAGCAATTTCAAGAGTTTTCCTTAACCAAGCCGAGTGTCTGGAGTGGATCCGATACACAACCACCTTGCTGGTGAGTGGCATAAATGAAGTATGACCGCACTTTCAACACCAGTAAGTATGGATCAAAGAAAAATCAGATCGGCTGAGAGAATGAGCTTTGGAAATCACATGAGGATGGTATTTTTGAACACATAACACTGTGCAAAACCAAGGAAAGCAAGCAGATGTTCACTTCCATTTCGCCTCTTTCTTCTCGTATTTATCTTATCGTTTGAGAAAAGCTTTCTTGTAGCAGTTTGATTACATGTGCATTTTGTAAATTTCCAGATGTGTTCAAATGCTTTAATCTACATTATGGCTTTACATTTTCAGTCCACACGATTCCCTAATCAGTGTTCTTATTTCTCTAAACATTAAATTAAATTGAGAATTTTAACATACCCCATTCAGTTTGTGGGGACAATGGACATTTTTTCCTCAAGCCAGTCTTTCCAGACACAGGGGTCTTTCAGCTTTTCCATAGATAATCAGTACTATTATGCTGTGCTGTAAAATGAATCCCTTGAAGAGAACATTCACTTTGATGTGAAAAAGACCAAACACCTTTCCAGGTGAAGGTGAGGTAATTTCCTCTCTCTAATCTGCGGAAGATCATTTAGCACTTGAGACGGGCAAAGGATGGGTCTGTAACAAGTCTCCCCGGAACACTCCCTGGATGCTGTCCCCTGTCCCGAGAGAAATGAGCCTGATTTTAGCATCACACATGTGGTGGCTGAGGACAGACGACAAGTTTATCCATCCCGAGAGGCTAACTGGAAGGTACACTGCACTCAGAGGGCAAAGTGATGCCAGCAACTTCAGCCAGTACGAAAGGGACATTTAACCCAAGCAGAGCACAGCTGGTCTTAGAAACAGTGTCAGGACAGCCGTGGATGGGGTGTGTCCCCCACAAACTCACACCTTAGCAGGCTTCAAAGAGCTGGGCCTCCCGAAATCCTGTGCAATCAGTGACAAACACCACATAGCTTGGACTCTGGTGTTTGAATCTGCTTTGTAAATAGAGATAAAAATAGAAAGCAGTATCTACAACTAACTAGTAAGGTCCCCGACTTCCCAAGACAAATTGAAATGCGTGAGAGTAAACAAGAACAAAACCATCTCCTACCAAGTTATATGACAGAAAATCGAACACTACTTTGCAACGTGCCTGCCCTTCAGAAGGCCAGAAGAGGCTGAGGGAGCTTATCCCAGAGAAACTACCTCCAAACTGAGACATGGGAAGATATGGGCAAAGCGTGTGTACGAACCTGAAAGCGAGGGTTGGAAGATGGGAGGCAAGAAAAACAAAAAAAATGATTTACAAGTCTGTGTGAGAATCCGAGCCAGTGCGGAGTAGGCAGTGTCTCCAAGAAAGGGAAGGGGCTGGCACTCGCTTAGGCCTGGGGCTGTGGCCAGGTGACACTAACCCTCCCTGTGGCTGTGACGCGTGACCCCTGTACGGAGGCTCCTGGGCCCCTGGGCCATTTTTATTTTTTGATGGGTTACTGTTGTTTTGTTTTATTTTATTTTAAAGAGAAAACAAAAAAATTAAGGGGTAAACAGACAATTAAATAATAAAAGCAAAATGACAACAAGAAAAACAAAACAAAAAACAATGGTGAGATAGGATTTCAAAAGAAGAGGATAGGAATTTAGCAATGGTGGTTGTAATGCATGTTGTTACCCTCAAAGTGACTGCTCGGGCTACCAGATACAGGTGTGCAAGACTGAGCAAAGAGTATAATTTCCCTTCCAGCATCTTCTTTCCCTTTTACTACTGTGACTTTTGGATCTTATTTACTTTTTCAGTTTCTTACACTAGACAATATGGTATTTACAAATGCAAGTCTGATTTATTTCACTTATGAGTGTGGGATCTAGTTGCATCCATTCGCCTATAAAAGCCTCGACTTATCGTTCTCTCTGGCTGAGTAGTACTCTATTGTATAAAAACCCCACATCTTTTTTATCCATCCCTCGGTTGATGGGCATTTAGGTTGCTCCCGAGATTTAGTTATTACAAACTGCTATACACACGGGTGCACAGATAGCGCTGCCCTGGGCAGTTTTTAATGGTTGTGGACAGCGTGTGAACAGTGGGTGCCATGGGCCAGTCACATGAAGTGCAACCACTGACTCCCCAAGCAAACCCACCAAGAGCATTGTCCCAGGTCTGGCAGGGACACAGCCTTCAGTTTGGAATAGAGCTTTCATGTGTCACAAGCTTTCCCCACGGCCCCTAGGCGTGGCAAGCAGACAGGCCTCACAGGAGCTATCAAGCTGAGCAAGCAGAAAATAACGCCCACTTCCCAGAACTCAGGGGTTTTCCAAGTGCAAGTCTCCAGGCTTTGCTCCATGTCTGACATCACTACCAGCTTCCGGCGCTGCCCTCTGACTGTGCACTGGCACGGGCACACTTTCATCACACAGCCAGAACTCCAAGAGTGTGCCCAGCCACTCTTGGAACGCCAGCCAGGTTTGGGAAGGTTCGCAAAGTCAAATCCTAGGGAAGGGACCAGCAACAGGCCATCCAGGCCTTGCGTGTAAATGCAACAGTTTTCATGGGTGTGCTATCCAGAAAACCAGGGGACCCTGGAGGGAATCTCTTCTGATGAGACAGAGGTTAAAGTACCTTAGTCCCTCTGAAACCAGCAGCAATCTCACTGACACAGATTCCTGAGCTCCGAGAGGCTCACCGAGAGCTCTTCCGGGAATCCTCTGCCCCTCCTAGAAGGGTGCACTTACTCTCCTCCATCACTGCAAGAGTCACACTGCTGTGACTTGTCATCACGGAACACGACATGGGGCCTGGATGCTCCCCCACACCCACGTCTGCTCCCACAGTAATGTCACACTGCCCTTTCCATTTGTTTCTTTTTCCAAAAAAAAAAAAAAAAAAGCATTACTCAATTGAGAAATTGGCCAATTTACTAAAAGTTAAAATGATATAAAATCCAAAATGTCACAAACAAATCAACCTGCCCAAAGACAGGAGCTCTGGACCAAAACACCCTGTGTCCCGTGGGGGAACAGAGCAGCACCTACTTCCTCTGGGGTGAGCAAGCTCCTCCGCCAAGGACCACAGGTCTGTTCTTTCCTTCTGGGACAGACACATGGTTGGGAATAAGCCCCCTCCAGTGGCCCAGGCTGCCTCAACTCGAGACCCTCGCCTTCTCCTCTGTGCAAAGATCCAGCTTCAGTGGTGACCGAGGTCTACAGGGGACCCGTGGCCACACCTGGGGTGCCGCCCCTGGGCTCTGTGCTTGGGGGCTGCTGCCCTCCTTGCCCCACATACCTGACCGGGGCACCCCTGCTCTGCGCTGGTTTCAGCATCACTGTCACTGTGTTGTCCGTCTGGTTCAGAGGCGTCTCGAGCTCGTAAGCCGGCATGGACGGAGCTGGCGTGGGAAGAGCAGGCAATGGGGAAGAATTATTTCTGCACAGGTGTCATTGGGCCCTGTGTGTCCCCATCCTGGAACCCGCAGCACTCAGGGCTGCTGGTTGTCTCCCTGTGACCATGTGCCTGGCACAGAGCAGGGCGCTGCCCATCCTGGCCCATCCCAAGCTGAGTCTGCACAAGGTCGGGGTGTGGGGAGCAGGGGTGGTGATGTCCCGTTTCCTGATTTCAGTTCAGGCTGAAAGGTGCAAAAGGCTTCTGAGGATGCTACACGCTGTCCGCTTACTCCCCATGCTCCCTGCGTTAGTCTGACCCAGCGGCAGGCTGACTTTAGAGGCATTAGTAAGTTTTGAGATAATCCCTGGAAATGCAACCTTGCACTTTACAGTTTTTCCTCTGAAGCCAAGGTTTCTTCCATCCAAAGATCCAACAGGGGTGTGCAGAGGGCAGCAGGGCCCAGAGAGCCCGAGGAGACAGAACTCAGGACCTCGTGCCTGCCAGGCAGATGCTGTGCCAGGGAGCTCTGTCCCGGCCTATTTTTATAACTAGTGCATGGTGGCAGCACATAACAATGACTTCTTTTGGGGTGTCATACCAACTGCATTCTTTCTGTATCCTCTTCCCTGCCCATCCCTGTCCTCCCTCCATCTCTTGGTCCCCTTCCCAGCTGAGACAGATCTGGCCCTGTTTCCTGTTACTGTTTATTTTCTTCTCTAACGTGATCTATTTTAAGCACTGTAGGCACATTGATCATCTCTGAATCTTCAGTTACGTATCTTTCAAATCAGGAACAACCCTCGCCTCGCAAGGCGGTGTGGCAATCCCCTCCCAGCATGGCCCAAGGCCATTTCGGGGGCTCTTTCCTCTCTAGACTGTGACGTCATACTACCCTAAGTTAATGGTGGAGCTCTTCGCAAATGCCACCTGGCCCTGGACAGCACAAATCGTCACATGGAGCTGTGACATGCAGGACACTGCAGGTCTACAGTCTACAGGCACAGGGGTCTGGTGGAGAGGGTAGAGATGGAGTCTTAGAAACGTGGTTTTACAAATAATCATGCATACCAAAAAGATTTTAGGTGACAGACACAAGCTCTTTTTTAGCTTTTTTATCACTTAATTCCATTAAAATTAGCTCCTATTCGTAATGAATAATTATACTTTGTATATGAGTGATTTCCTCTCTTTGGTCCATGACAATTAAAAACTAAAATGAACTTGATCACCACCCCCCCCTGTACTAGGGATTGAACCAGCCCTTTTACTTATTTCTGAGACAAGGTCTTCCTTACCTGTTCAGGCTGGATTTAAACCTGTGATCCTCCTGCCTCTCAAAGACGTTTTCTGAACCACTGAACATGCCTAGAAATATTTCTGAAGTAATGTCTTTCCTTGGATGGTGTTGCTACATCTAAAAAAAATCCCAGAGGCCCCTGGGGCCTGGTGCCATGCTATGTAGTGCCCTGCCCTTGTGAATGGGAAATGTATCTGTCTACCTGTCAGGCACTCAGAAATGTTTGCATGAACAGAATGTGGTCCCATGTCTGAGCTTTGCATTCCTGACCACAGGAATAAACACACTCAGCAGTGCTACCTCCACCAAGAGACAGACTCCCCCGGCACACCGTACCTGAGATTTTGGTGGTAAACTGGTTTGTTGCTGGAGGCCCAAAGCCCTTGGCTGTGCTTGCTCGGATGGTGAAGGAGTAGGTGGTCCCCGGATACAGTCCAAAAAACAAAAAGTGGGTTTCGTTTCCCAGTTTTGACACTCTTCCACTTTGATTGGATAAATCAATTTCCGGGTCAAAGGAGCTGACCGCTTTGTAGGTGATCTGCAATTGAATAAGACTGCGATGAAAGGTCTGGAGCAGGTGAGCCCTGACTGCATCTCTACTCCCCTCCCTTCGGATGGATGTCTGCAGTTAGAGGCCTCAGGATAAGCCAGCCTGCTCTTTGCAGACCCTGGATCCGGTACAGGGCTGCAGGAACTCAGCACTGTTACCTTTGTAGGTAACAAAGTTAGGGAGTAGGCTGGGCCATAAAGGATGAGGTCAGGTTTGAGCTGACACCTGAAAGAGGTTTGCTGTCAAAAGATGGCCATTTTGTACAACTGCGCAACAGCTGGCTTTGGACAAAGCAACAAAGCAGACAAACAGCTCAAGCCGATAAGGCCCTGCGCAGCACTCCGTCTCAGCCTGTGTCCTGTGGCTGGGATGCAATTCAGCACTGAATAGGTTTACTGTCTGTTGGGAACAAGGGCATATTTAAGTGTTTTCATCAATGGGGGCAAAGATATTTGCTCCAAAAATAAACCCTCGGCGAACGCCAGCAGTCTCTGTGCTGCAGGTGGAGGGTTCAGCGTGGGTCACATTACTATACTGTTTTCAGGGCGACATCGTCTGAGGCAATTTTTGTCGCGGTGGAAATGGAAGCGCCCCAATCGGCACCACCCATAATGGCAGCCACAGGCCACGCGTGGCACCTGAGCGCTGGAAATGTGGCTGCTAAGACAGAGGAACTGGGGATTTTGCTTTAATTAACAAAAAGTTAAACTTAAATCGCCAGAGTCACTAGTCACTTCTATCTCGGAGCTCACGACTCCTTAAGTTGTTCTGATATTTGCTCCCGAACATATTTACCTATTGGGTGAATCAGTAATGTTTAAAAATGCATAGAACATAGGTGACTTTAAATTTTGCCCTTTTAAGTGATTTTTTTTAAAAGAGCATTTCAATATGAGTAGTTCATCAACTATTCAAGAACAGGTACTTTAGTGGTGATTGCTAACTTCAACTGGTCGTAATGACATAATTTTAAAATGTGGCATATTCAAAAGTTTTAAATTACAAAACCAAGCACTTTTCTTGCTTCTAAATAGATAAACTTACTCATAATTTATGTGCAGGAACACTAACGCTGTTATTATACGGAGCGATAATTGACATTCTTTCTTCTTATATTTATACCATGTCATTATAATTAAGGAGACCTCTCAGAGAGAATATTTAGACTGAAGCAACCGGGCTCAGGCAAGGAAATGCTCGCTGTATCTATTAATCACCGCAGTGTGTGACGCTCCGAGCTGGTGGGAGCACGGCTGTTAACCCTCTCCTAGGTTTCCCTCCAGAGGCGAAGGAGTGGAGAAGAGACAAGGTGAGATCTCGTGCCTGGCTGCTCGGGGCGACCTGGGCAACGTCTCCTCTGGGTGCCCGATGCTCGCCTGGTCCTCCAGAGCAAAGGGGTACTCAAAGGTGCAGATCTAAATGGGGATAACCGTGGGGCTCCAGGTAGCGTACTTGGGGACTGGTGGCCCAGGCTCAGGGCACAGAACAGTTACGAGGACCTGCCCTGCCTGTCGGGGGCCTTTGTGACCATCCTCACGTTGATGCACACTGTAGTGGGCCCCAAGCGCCTATGGGAAAAGCCCCAACACCTTTGCCTCCTGTTCAGAGCCGCTCTTATCCACTCCTCCAAATTCACTTCATACATGCAACACTAGTATGTCACCCTCTGCAATGTCAGGGCACGACGGTCAACAGCCTGTACACCCTCTGACACTGCCTTTTTTTTTTTTTTTCTAGTACTGGGATCAAACTGAGCTACACCGCAGCTCTTTATTTTTTATCGTCTATTTTGAGATAGGTTAAGTTACCCAGGCTGGGCTCAAACTTGCAACCCTCCTGCCTCAGCTTCCGGGAGGAGCGTGACCCCGTTTCTGCTCTGTGCTGTCTTCTCCACCCATTCAGATCAGTTCACACATTCAGGGGTGTCAGCACTGTGGCCACCAGGGACACCAGGCTCTGCCTTCTGGAAGCTGAGAACCTGGGCCGGAGTGTGCTGGCGTTCCAGGGCCTTACACAAACGAAACACACAACTCTGAAACAATAGCTATGGAAGAAACAGACAGGGCCTGAGGGGGAAAGCACTGTGGGGAGAAGGGGCCACGCCACCGCCCTCAGAGAAGGGAACATGATTTGGGCGTGAGCTTAAGGTGGTCCAGCTTACGGAGTGGGAAGGAAGGAGTGAGGAAAACCCGGCAGGCGGACGTGGACCGGTCCTGCCTGCAGTGCCTGTGGGTCAAGTGGAGGCGGGTGCTCGGCACTGAGCTGGGCTGGATTGGCTGGAGGGCAGGCTGGAGGCGGAGATTTGAGGTGATGGGCACTGGCTGGCACTGGAATGTCTCAGAATGGGGGGACTTTGGGGAGGGGTTCAGATAGCAACATCTGGGGCTGTGTACCCCCCCTCCCCATGCCCCAAACACTGATCTTCAGGATGGGAGAAGGGGAAGCGTCAAAAAGCTAGAACAGGAGAAGAAAGCCCAGGGACAGAGACAGCTGTCACCAAAACTGGAAGAAGGCAAAAAGGTGTGGGGGTGGGAAAATGTTCTCAGAGACAGGGACAGGAGGGTCCATGCAGGACCCTGCCCCGGGCTCCAGCTCCCCATGCTTCAAGCAACGCCTGCCTTGGAGGGATGGTGACCAGTCCCCGGTGCCACTGCCAAGAAGGAGAAAAGTCAAAGTGCAGTGATCTCTCTCGTTTAGTCTTCAATCACAGTCAGGGTCAGAGGAACCAGAACAGCAGCCACACCTGCTTCTGAGGGGTGACAGAGGCCGGCTGCTCCTTTCCGATCCCATGGATCAGTAAACACCTGGCTCCCTAAATGTCTTCATGACAGATCCCTGGGGAGATGGGGTGGTAGGGCAAATGGGGTCCCTGTTCCTCCAGGGCAGACACAGATCAAAGGCTTCCCAGGGGACAGATGCCAAGGGCAGACAGGCATGTGCACTGCATGGCCCTGGGGTTCTAGGTGAAGCCACACTGGGTCTCCTAGCTGTATTTTAGTCACAGCCCTTCGGAAGTAAAAATGTAGGATTTTTTCCCTCTGCTCCTACAGTGTGCACTTATGTTCTAATTCATGCCCTCCTTGACAGGATTGTCCCCACCTCTAAGACAACTCTATTACACAGTGACACATATGAAATGTCACAAAGCCCTGCAAGTCCAGCTGTGGGGACAGCCCAAGGTCATTTACTACTTCATGCTGCAAGGGGGACAGTTAGTGGGCAGCTGTTGGTCTGGGTGTTGACGAGGAAGGTTTCCCTGTGTCCCTCCATCCGCATACCCCATGTGGTGCACCCCTTACTGGGTTCATCTGTTCATTCAACAAACACCTACAAAGAGCCTAAGTGGGGGGAATGCTCTGGGAGCCCCCAGAAGGAAAGAGCAGGAAGCTGTCGTGCCTGCATGGATCACTGGCTAAGGCCGAGGGACATGACAACGTGGCCCCAGGGAGGTCACCGATGGCCCAGGTTGGACCCAGGGAATCTTACTGGATGTCCCAAGACCAAGTAAAGTGGCCCATGGGCAACGTGCGGGAGGTGTGGCCAGATGAGCGGGCCCTGCTTACTCTGGACGGGCTCTGATTTCCAGGTGATTCCCGCTATTTCCTGATTACCTCCCCCTCTCTCCAGGAAGGCTCCAGTTCTAAACTGAGAGTTTCACAGAAAAGCAAAACGAGGTAACGGCTTCAGGAGCTGAAGTCTCCCGGGAGTGGGGGTTGACGGCGATTGGGACCAGCATGAAGCACAGCCTTTCCCTGCAGTGGCAAAGGACTGAGTAACCGAATGTGGTTCCGGGGGAAAGGGCCCGAGATGCGTCGCAGGGAAGCATGGTGTTGTGGGAACCCCGAATCACCAGCGGGGGAGGGAGCACGTGCTGGAGGGCAGAGGGGTAACCTCCAGAGCACGGCAGTGTCAGTGTTCCCAGAGTCTCCAGGGTTCAGAGGTGGCTTCTGGCAGGTAAACTCACAGCTGAACGTGGTGTCTGGAGGTGGGGACTGGTGGGAGTGTGGGTCACGGAAGGTGTGACCTGGAAGAGGTAGTCTCTTTTCACTGTCTGGTTCAGACTGGCCTTGAACTCACTATGTAGCCCAGGCTGACCTCCAACCCACAGCAGCCCTCCTGCCTCAGCCTTCAAGTGCTGCTGTTACAGGTGTGTGCCACCACGCCCGGCTCTGAAGTATTCCTGTCCCCTGTGGCTCCCTTCGCTCTGTTTCCCAGCTGCGTGGGGTGCCACCCTCCCCTGCCGGGCCTCCACCACACACTTCCGCCCTGGAGCCGCTGACCCCGAACCGACTGAAGCCTCCGAAACCACAGTGCAATTCACCTTCCCCGCCTGTGCACTGCACGTGTCACGTGTGTCATCCCAGAGACGGAAAGGTGAGTGACACAGAGGTGGGAGAATCTAGAAGGTTCTTGACGAAAGCAAACTTGGTGTGCACGACTCGGGAAATTCCAGGAGAAAGGCGATGGGGCCGAGCAAATACAAATAAAGGGGCTGGATCGGAGCCCACACTGCTCAGCACTGCCCCTCAGCCCCTGGCCCCCACTCTGCTCCCTGTCGGGGACCACGGTCATCAAGGAGCCCGGTTCTCCAGGACCAGCTTTGGAGCCATCTGCAGCCCCTGCCATGTCAGGGTCCCAGGGATCACCAAAGCCAAACCATTCCGCACGCCCGTGTGGGAGCCAGAGTGCAGCCAAGCCTGAGGCTCTAACTGTGAGGGTAAACTGAGTCCTGGGCTTCCCATGTCTTTGTTTCTATAGTCAGGCAGGACAAAGGGACAGTATCTTGTCTGCTTCTGTCTTCTTGCAAACCTGTGATGGGGTTACTGCTCGGACCAGGGGTCCAGACGTAAGCATCTTGGCCCCCGAGAGATGGAGTTAGCGAGCTCCAGGGCAGCTTCTGGACATGCACTGGCACGTCCGTATCAGCGACGCAGGAACTCTCACACACACGTTCAACACGCAGCGTTTATCTGTGCGTGGACACGTGCGCCTGCCTGCAAAAGAGGCTGCGGCGGCGTCTTCACTAGCTATCTGCATGGCCAGGTTTCTCTGTGTCACGGGTTAACACACAAGTGCGCACTTTCTGAGCCACCTAATCTCGCGGCCCCTTAGGAAGGCTGAGCAGGCCCGTGCCTTATATTTGCATGGCAGTCAGGGTTTTTCCCTTGAGCTACTTTTTCTTAATTCTTCATTCTTAATTTTTAATGGGTTACTTTATATATTACAGCCAGCAGCCTGTTGAGTGCGACAGTATTGAAAATGATCTCTCCCCCATTATTAGACAAGAGGCAGGGAAAACAGGAGAGGGATTTACAGAAAGTCACAGGACAAATGGGTTTGACCAAAATCTATTACAGCTATGTATGCAAATAGCACATTGGAACCCAGGAATAGGCGCTAAAACTAGACTGGAGCTTTGGAAGATGCATTAGGAAAGCCCCTTTGTATTATTCTTGGTGTTTCACATGAGCTGAGCTTTAGTCTGCAGATCATCAGTGATTTTGCTATTTAGCATTGTATCGTGGGAGTGGGGATCTTGATGGAGAGAAAAGCTCAGGCTCTGAGCCTGGTTAGGGGCGTCTATCTGTGTTTATAAATTAACTTGCACTATAGTCTATCCCTTCCTTGTAAAATTTTGGAAGGACTCGATCTAATTAACAGTACTTAACTCATGGAAATAAAACTGAGAAGCAGGCATATTTTCTTTGGAGCATTTCTGTACTTCAGAAGTGCTTTGTGAGAACGGCATTACATTTTTAACTTAAAAAAAAAAAAACAAAATAAAGCAGCTAATATACTGGCTGTTGAGGAAGGAGATGATGGTGAGATCCAGCTTCGGGAAGGGAGCTCTCACGGGTAAGTGCGAGCAATGGGATCAAGGTAGGCGAGGGCTGGGAGGGCAAAACAGGACAAGGAGAAGGGCCGAGGACAAACCGGGGCCACTGGGATGTGGTACAGGACCATGACCTCTGCAAAAGCCAGGGTGGCATCAGTCTTCTGTCATCAGTGCCACGGTACCAAGGAGAGCTCAAAAATGGTCCTAGCCTAGCAGGCTTGCTGATGCGGACTACGTCCCGTCTCTTGTGACTTCTCTCCGTCAGAACCCATGCACCAATGTCACCGCCCTGGACAGACGCCTGGCCATCGACTACTCAGGCTTCCTCTGTGACCAGCTTTTCACCTTCTAGCTTGGTCCGAGGTCCCCTGTGATGGTATGATGGACCTTCTCTGGCAGCATTTGCCTGCCCTCTGCAGTGGGATGTCTATCCCAGAAGACTGCGGCCCTCCAGCAAGGGGAGCCAGGCCGGTTCCACACAATCTCAGGCACAGCACCCAGGGCATCTCTGCCCTCAGAGCCCCTCCTGAGATGCCACCTGAGGCCAGGCTGGGGCTCCTGGGCCTCCCTTTCTTCCTGCTTTGAGACATTGTGGGGGTGCCTAAAAAATTACATGTAATTGCATATGCCTGATGCGCACATTTGACATTTCCCCTTTGGTTCAACAGAAAAACTAGCCAACCTGCTCTACTTAACAAATATCTGATTTTTAAGCCCTGGATTTATGACACATTCAGAGTCCCACGGTAGCAGCATTTAGAGCAGTGTTCAGGAGGAAAAGCCTGGCTGCGGGGCCGGTGAGATGAACGGGCCCTGGCTTTGAGTTATTAGTACCTGTTGTTTCCGCAGGAAGGTTACTCATCACACACAGACACGTGTCTGGCGGGATTAGAAAGAATCTCGTCTATCTAGACAGCGACGTGGCCGGCAGGACAGCTGGATGTAGTGCTTGATCATTTCCTTAGGGCCCTGGGGATTAAACCTGGAGCCTTCTCCCT
Organism: Hydrochoerus hydrochaeris; assembly: GCA_004027455.1. Classification (NCBI taxonomy): domain Eukaryota; kingdom Metazoa; phylum Chordata; class Mammalia; order Rodentia; family Hydrochaeridae; genus Hydrochoerus; species Hydrochoerus hydrochaeris. Next base: position 109,624 of record PVLA01002180.1, read on the forward strand.
GAGACTCATCCCAGCCTTTGTAATTTTATTTTTTATTTTGAGACAAGGGGGTCTAAGGTCATAAATCTCAATGAAAGGCTTCATCACTGAGGACTATGAACTTTTCCATTTGATTATAAAACTTAGGTCTGTAAAGGGCGAGCCATGAATTTTCATAAAACCCAAATATTTTCAACAAAACAGCCCATCAGCCCATCGACATCAACAACCACAGCTTGAAAATCCAATGTCTTCCTTTTGAGTTCCACTAACATATGCATTTTTACATTTCAACACAAATTGATTTTTCAGAGGTGCAAGGGAACCTAGACTCCAGGCCGGGGTCGGGAGGGCTCTGGGCGGTGGCCGCCTGACAGGTGTGACTTCTGTCGGCAGCTCCCAAAGACACTAGGCAGAGGTTGCCCACCAGCAAGCGGGAATGCACCCAGGGCTTTAGAAAACTCACAACATACAATTTTGTTGAATTTGCATTCAAATAGTGCTGTTTTTTTTTTTTAAACACACCTGCTTGTTTCTATGACAATAGGTGTGGTGAAAAGAGGCTGGCACGGATGTGACGGTGACTGTCACCCTGTTATTGCTGTTCGTTTCTTCCTTGAACAATTCATCAGACTCTCCGGTGCCAGCTGTCACTCAGCCATCTGACCCTCGCCGGGGGTGGAGCCACATGAGGCCAGGTCTAAGGAAGCCCTGTGACCCTGAAGCAGCGCTTGCCAAGCACCTTTCCCGGCCTCACCTGGGTAATTGGTGTTCGACTCTCACTCAGCAAAAAATGTTTCCTAGCTAACGAAGAACGGGGTGAGTGTTTGTCTCCTCAACCACGGATGTCTCAAAATACCGTTTGGTTTTCAATTAAGGTAACTGAAAATGTTATGCTGTTTTGCAAGATGGTAACACAGACTCCAGAAATATGCATTCCCATACGTATGTGTTTTGAAATGATAGATGATCCTAAAACTCATTTTTAAATATTGGGTGCTAAAGAGTACCCTCTGGGAACACAGAAAGTAGAGTTCTCAAAAGACAGTAGACAACCGTGTGCTTTTAAATTCCTAGCGAGCCCAGGTAAACGCGAGAGACTGGTAAACGGGTGGTAGCCAGGGATGTGGGCCCTACCTCGTAGAGAGTGATGACGCCGTAGGTCTGCGTGGGCTCCCTCCACTGCAGAAATATCTTCTCCTCAAAGGTGCTGCCTTGGATGGACTCGGTAGGGACCGCACCTGGGACTGGAGGACAGGAAGAAGCGAATAAGGGGGGAGACTTTTACCAGACCCAAACACTCACACCGCTTCTCAGTATCTGAGATCTAAAGCCACTGTTAGCAGAAACATCATTTTCTTCCTCAGGGTTTGAGCAAAGAAACACAAGGTATTTCAGAAGATGTGACTCTGGTGGGTTGAGACAACTGGAATTCTAGTGTCTGGGGCTGACACCATCCTGGGCAGTGGCGGAGCTCGCCGGAGTACACAGGAGAAGCTTTCTGAAGCCAGCTCCTCTCTGCCCCGAAAGGGTCTGTTACTGTCCGGTTTCCCACAGTTTCTGGAGAAACATCTGTGCGCCTCCGCTAGTCTGCAGTGCTATTTGCTATTTTGAAAATACTCTTTAATGGAGGTGCAGGTAAAAAGGAGGTAAAACCAAATCAAGCGCAGTAAAACCACTGCCCGAGGGGAACCAACACAGCAGGCAGGGGCACAAAGCTGGGGACAGGCGGCCTGGGCTGAGCACTTCCTCTGTGGTGACAGGCGTCCAGGCAGGGAGTAATGAACAGCCAGAAGCACCAGCCACTCCTTCAGTGAGACAGGAAGCAGCGACACACACACACCTCACTCACAGCTGTGTCAATGGCCATGGTTATGTAATCCATGACGTGAGGAGATGCTGTGGTTTATGTCAGCGGCCCCCAAGCCTCATGCAATTATGCGTTTGTGATTAGTTCACTGTCTAGCGCTGAGATTGGTGGTGTGAGAGCTACACCACCTGGGGGTGGAGCCAGGATATGATGTAAGGCGCGATGAAGGTGTGTGTCTGTCTGTCTGTCTGTCTGTCTCTCTCTCTCTCGTAGGTTTCTGCCTTACTGTTTGCAGCTGCCATGAACTGTGGACCCACTGTGCCACCCAGCCTTGGAGCCAACTGAGTGTGGACTGAAACCTCCAAGAACTGTAAGAAATAAACCTTTTCTTCCTTTATTTTGTGCATCAGGTATTTTGTCTCAGCGACGAATAAAAGGTAACTAAGACAGGAGATAAGAAAATTAAATGCCTATTTTTGCCAGAGATAAGTTCACTCACTTAGTGAGCCTCCCATAGTCTTTGTCATTTATTTCATTGTTCACAAATGAACTTGAGGTCAAATGTAAGACACAGGACCGTTCTGTGTCACGTGTCATTGTGCACCGAGGTCCCTGGTCAACCAGTGTGAAAGCACAGCTAGATCCACACCAGGGGAGTCAAGGCATCAGTGTACTATTTTCAGATTATTTTAGAGGTTTATTACAATCATGTATTTGCTTTTGTAATCTGGTGACATACATGATTGGTGACACATATAATTGATAAACTGGTGTCACTGGTGACATATATGACTGATTTGTGAAGTCACTGTCTAGTAAGAACATACCCAATTTATTTTACTTTACATTGCAGTCCCTAGGTGCATCTACTGTCCTGTAAGTGACTCTCGTCTGTCATCTTTATGGCAGACTAGTGCTGCACTATGTCCAAACACCAGTTTTTCCTCATATATTCATCTGCTGATGAACATGAGACCACTTCCAAGATTTAGCAATTGTGCTGCTCTAAACATGGGAGTGCATGGATCACTGTACTATGATGTCCTTAACTCATTTGGGAAGATACCAAGAAAGGGAATAGCTGGGTTGAATGGAGTCTTTAAATATTGCATGGATTCACTGATATGAAAAACCCAAGATAGAAATAAAGAGCAAATTAAAAGGCAGATAGTAGGAAACAGGGATCAGATCTTTTGCAAAAGGAACGGGGACCAAGAGAAGGAGAGGAGGGGGCCTTTTCCCTTCCTAAGTGGTTCATGCAAATGGGATGTGAAAAGAATTAAGATACATTATATACAGACAGACGCCAACTCCCCGGAGGAATATGATCAGTATGTACTGCAAACACAGACTGATAAAACAGAAAGCTGTTCCTTCAGAGACACTCCATTGTGATATCGTTCTTACGAAAAACAATGATCCATTCCATGCCCACCAGCTTACCGATGCAGCCTGTGTGGGGAATCAAGGGCAGCCGCTACTTTGCACTGAATTTGTATTTGGAGCCACGAAAAACATTGCACACTGCCACTGAAATACACTTTAGGAACGCTTTCTGTAACTCACTTAACGCCCACAGCGATGTTTCAGTCCAGCACAATACAGCAGTAGGAGTTGGGTCAGCAATCTGTAGAGCCGGGCAGAGGCTCGAGGAGAGCCGCGCTGTGTGATGGAGAGAGGTGGCCGCGCATTCCACGTCTCTGTGCCCTCTCCTGTCATCCGCACTTAGGCGGGCAGAGCGCAGAACTGACCTGGAACACTCACCAGAGCGGTCCCCTCCTGTCTCACTCCACAGAAGCCAGGGGCACAGGCCCAGGGACACTCACCGTCCTCGTCGGTCTGCACCACGAGCTCCAGGCTCTCCTTCCGGCCCTCGGGGTTCATGAGGATGAGCTTGACGCTGACGTTGGTGTAGGGCGCCAGGTTGGTGATGGTGTGCTGCGGGTGTGCGCTGTCCTTGTCCCAGCTCACTTCCTCCCGCACCTGCTCCTGCCGGCCCACCTGGTAGCAGTAGTGCACGGTGAGATTGTAGCTATGGCAACGGGTCACGTTGTAGCCAAAGGGCTCCCAGCGGATGGTGATTTGGCGGGACTTGACTTCCACGACTTCCAGTTTTCTTGGACCACGCATGGGATCTGTTTTAAAAAGAAAAGAGGAAAAGGGGAATACGAGAAAAGAGTTAGGAGAGAACAACAACATCCCCGCCTGTGGTGGAGACCAGGTTGGTCTCCACTTCTTCCTCAATGAGAATAACAAGGCACAAGGCCACCCAGAGCCCCAGCAATACCTCATGCAAGTCAGCGTCAAGGGTCTGCACTGGGCAGGCCCAAAGGCCGGTGGTAGAAGCTAGAAAGTCTGCACCAGTGGGACGAAGGATTTGGGCCAGCAGCTGAGGGATCTGCAGTGGAGCCAGGAAGTGACCCTCAAGGTAAGGACCAGGGCTCCCCAAAGAGAACACAGCCATCCCCAGAGACAGCGAGGACCCGAGCTCTTCCACCGATAACAACCAAGTTCGTACGCCAGCATGACAAGCTTCTCCAGGAGGATCATAGCACTAGCAGCGTTTCCTCCAGTTCTTTTATGCTGCTGGCACAGCCCTCGGAGGCGCCTGCCACACCCAGCCCCATGCTGACTCAGTTCGGCTGGGCGTTACACGCTCACCATTAGTTAACCCGCCACAGAGGTCCCTAGATCAGTGATCGTCTATTCCTGACAATGCCTTAGCAGCCTTCAAGCTTCAAGAACAGAGTTTTAAACCCAGAACTTTCAATGACACCCAGAGAATATAAGCATTTTGAGCAATCTAAATTAAAATATACACCAAGCCTATGCTTGTTCATTAAATGATGATGAAAGAAGACTGAACACACAGTGTTTATGGGGCATGAACTCTGTATACGCACTGCTCCCAGAAGCTCAGCTTTCTGGAGCTTGGGGACGCCCTGCTGAGGTGCACTCACTCATGTGCCTTTGTTCATCTCGATTTTGTTTTACTGAGGTATGGTTCTCACAGATGAATGTAAGCAGGCAGGAGAAACACGTGGAAAATCCAGAAATAACAGCTCCCATTTACTGTGCACCTTCTCTGTGTGGAGTGCTTTGCCTATATGTTCTCAGTCCCTCAGAACAATCTTGTGGATTACATACTTTTCCCCAATATCTAGCTGGTCAAGCGAGGGTCACTAACTTGGGTTGCGGTGCTCAAATCAGATGTGACAACCAAGCATGCTGCTGCTTCCTGTCTGCAGCGCAGGCTCTACCAAA
>PVLA01002180.1:114776-287405 GCA_004027455.1 Hydrochoerus hydrochaeris
CCTCCTCCTTTTCCTCCTCCTCCTCCTCCTCCTCCTCCTCCTAATTTCCAAGATGCTGAACTCCGGGCTACTGTTCCCCCTGCTGTCCCCGAATCCTTGTCTGACCTGCAGGACCCTAGAAATCGCTCCAGACTGTTATCGAAGCCATTGCTTATTTCTCCTTGTGCCTAAATCCTGGCTGTCTGTTTTCTCTATGATTCAGGATCCAGAGACCTCAGCACTGTCCCCTTCCACCTGCGACCTCCAACCCATGAAAACGTCTAGTGAAAAAATCTGTTAGTCTCACAGATGCAAAGCAGGATTCCTCTGCCAGACACGTGCTCAAGCCACCCACAGGGTTAATAAGGGGCTTCACGCTGTGCGATCCTGTAATAACTCCAAGGACCAGGACAGGCAGGAGGAAAAACTCTCCAACAAATTCGGAGTGGCCTGCTCATAGAATGTGCTTTATTACTAAACTAATTTTTAAAAAAATATTTAAATTACTACTGGTAGGGGAAATAGCATAAAAAAGTTATTCATAAATAACACTGAAAGTTTTTTCCACATTACTGACTCCTTAAAATTTAAAGGGAATGTCTAATTTTATTTAATACTTCATTAGTTGAAGATTGTGACAACTTCGAATAAACTCCAGATTCCTTATACATAAACAGAGTAACATGGGGCTTCCCCAGCCTTTTCCTTATTAGTCACCGGTCCCCGTGAGGACAGCTCTAAACCACTTTCCCGAAGTTACCATTGATTTTCTTTATGGCTAATATGACTAACTGCTTCAGGTATCAGTTAGAACAAGCAGCGAAGTCCTGACTTAATTTCAACGGAAACAGCTTTCTGCTGTGTAACTTAGCCTGTGTCATATTTCCATGTCCCTCAGCCAAGAAAACACCCATGTAAATTAAGCCCAGGACTAGCAAACGGGAGGTTCTTCTACCAGTCTGCTCTTCACGTTTTCTTGACATGCACATTGAATTCCTCTCCCCTAGCACCTTAGAATTAGGTCCCTGGCTTTCTGTATGTCAGTCAAGAGAAACAGCCACGCCCAGCACAAAGCAGCCAGGCTGTGACCAGGTCCCCAACGGCACCACATCCTGAGGGTCATCGCCAGACCAGCGACAGCCACCAAAACAAAACTGTCTCACTGAAGGGTCTCAGAGGGACGGGCAGACCTGGCTTCAGACGGCTTGGCTTATTCACCTTAACAACACTGGTAGAGCCGTCCCTTCGGGAGAAGCTATATTCCATGGGTGGCACTGAGGATTGCAGCTAGGGCTTTGGGACTGAGCTACATACCCAGCCCTTTAAAATAAATGCTTTTTTAAATTTTGAGATGGGTCTCAGTAGGTTGTTAAGTTGTCCAGGCTGGGCTCGAACTTGTCATCCTCTTGACTCAGCCTCCCAGAGCACTGGGATGGCAGACGTGTGCCACCATGTTCAGCTCTGCAGAAACCAGTCTGAGTTTCAGTCTTTCGCCAGGCCAGTAGGTTGCAGGCCGATTTTTCTCAGGCACTGGGCAGCAGTACCGTTAGAGTGGGTGTAGCTCAGGCATCAGCAGCGTGCACCCTCGAGGCTCTGGGATCAATCCCAAAACAAAGCGAAACAGTGACAACAGAGCCCAGATCCATCCAAGGGCATCAAAGAGTCTTGTCTGCCTCCAGGACTGCAGCAGGGGTCTCCTCCACTGGCACAGTTGTTGGGTTAATTTCAAGACTAAGGACAATACTTCAAATGGATTGCATGCTGCCAGAGTCCAGCTGTGGCAGGGCTAGGGTTTCCCAAAGGTGGACAGGGAGTCGGCGAGTGAGAGACAGAAGACACTGCACACCAGTCTGTGAGTGAATCTGAATCCGCTTTATTTTTTAGAAGCTGGAATATATATTTGCTAACCTTGCCAGCAACCCCCAGCCCCAAGTAGGAAGCGCCCCAGGCCCAGGGCCAGGCAGAGACAATCCCAAGCAATAGGTATTAATTAACCTCAACCCCAAGCAGGGAGCGCCCCAGGCTCAGGGCAATAGGTATCAATTAACATCTCAATCTTATTACTTAGTTAGCTTGGGAAATGTAAGCCAATGCACTTGAATGCCTGCAGGAGGGAGAGATGTGTGAGGCTATTGTGCGGCTCCCTACATTGTTTCCCTTATCACTTATGGGAGTATAGCAGTCCCTGTGAGGACAGCCCCTGTCTTAGGTCAAGGACTCTTCATATGAACCCAACCAGGCCTTACCCATCATGGGCCTGCAGGACAGCAATTGGTCCTGTGCCTGTCTTAGGCGGCTGGTGGCGTAACATATGTGTCCTAGTTGCCCGTCTTTGGCTGCCTATAGGACAGCGCCTGTCTTGGTTCAAGGACTCTTCATATGAACCCAACCAGGCCTTACCCGTCATGGGCCTGCAGGACAGCAATAGGTCCTGTGCCTGTCTTAGGTGGCCGGTGGTGTAACATATGTGTCCTAGTTGCCCGTCTTTGGCTGCCTGTCCAGTGTCTCAGGGGAGTTGTCTCACAGGAACCCCGCAAATCCTCCTCCATGATCTCTCCCACCCAAAGCTCCCGCATAAACTTTCTCACACTACTCACAGAAGGCAAAACCCCACAACCAGTCCTCACAAAGGGGTTATCTAGAGGGCCTCCAGCAACCCCCCTGGAGTCTCCACCCTCAACTCCATATTGAGCATTACATAAAAACATACACATGTGAACTACACAAATTACAATTATCAGTACAAAACATTCCAAGATCCCCTCCCACATGCGGTGTCCTTTTCCTGGAGAAGCGATTGTCACAAGGCGTGGATGGATTAGGACGCGGCATGGACAGAAAAGGGCGCGGCAGCACGCACCCTTCGGTTTCTCCCTGCCTCAGCCATCCTGCAGAACTGGCTTGTGAACCAGCCATGGATTTATGATTGTGTTTTACAATACAATTTCCACTTTTCTGCAGACCCCACCCACAGGTGTGCTGCCACCGGGAATGAACTCCTCCGTGGGGATGTCCATCCTAGGGGACTGCACTGGCGACCACCGAAGACTGAGAGCCAGCCCAGCCCTGCAGAAATGAACCATGCCGAGGGAAATCCCGGCAGCTTCTACCAGGGAATGTGCAATTCTTGTAGGCCAAAGGCAACTCATACTATTTCCAAGAGAACACAAACACTACCAAGAAGGAGGAGGGGTACAAAAACAAAACAAAAAAAACAAAACCCCCAAGCCCTTGGCATTCCATTGCTACCACTCCGCGCACAGCATATAAATCACTCAGGGTTACATCACAGGATACTCAATCACCTTCATGTGAGCACTGGTTATAGGGTATTTGTTCTCTTTTACCCAATCCTAAAGGCTCTGCTGACGGCACAATGGCGGACAAGGCTATCCCTCTCCACGCGCACACCGCCCTCCCCAGGAGTGGTGGCACAGGAGTGGTGGGGTGGTGGGACCTCCTGACGAGCCCTGGAGCAGGACCCCCCCCCCCCGCCCCACCATGCAGGTGGGGTGCTGCAGTGCTCCGGCCTCCCTGGCAGCTGCCAGCAGCCTTCCTCACATTGTTTCCTCTCTGCCGGTCTGAGCCGGTTTCCAGCAGAGCAGGCTGAGAGCTGTGTCCTGAGCTAAGGGACCCAGCCTGGTTCTTGCCTGCAGCACTTTCCTTTCCTATTTAATCAGCAGACCTGGCTTCTTCGACTTTCAGCCCTGTTTTTCTCCAAATAAGGGCAGAAACTGACTGATAGGATCAATTTCCATTGCAGGTTCAATTCACAGCTCATTTCTCGGAACTCTGCACTTTACCTCCTATTACTTCTACAGTGCTTTTTCAGGGACTCAATTTCAGAGCCTGGGAGAGATATTTGGGTGTAATTTTAGGATCCTGTCATTGATAATCAAAAACACAGATTACAAGCAATGCTCCTCCTAACGGGTTTTTCTCTTTGGCCTCCTCCTGAGCCACAGAGGCCTGCTCCCCTGAGGGGAGTCACCCCAACGCCAGGTGGGTCCTTCAGCACCAACAGCTGAGCTCACAAAAGAGGATGACAGGATAATAAAGCAATCACTGCACTGGCTGTGCCATTCAATTAAACTAGAGCCAAGGCCCAATTAGCTAATGTGACACTGGCCTCGCCAGTGATTCTGGTGCCCTGAGTGAAATGACCCTGGTACACGGTATGGTCTGCAAGTGACACGGCTACAATTTTTGAATTAGTGCTTTTAAGACTGTAGAAAGCAGTTTCCTTGATTGAGCGGAAAATTCCAAAACAGACTAGCTTTAATTCAGACTCCTCTACATCTGTATAAAGTACCTGAGATGTAACAGAATGGATAAAAACTTAAAAAATCATAGATTTGAATAGTCTCTTCAAGAGAACTTTTCATAGATATTACATCAATAGTTTTTCATGGTTTATCATAACTAGAAACAGAAGATGTTTTTCTTAAATATACCAGACAATCCTACACAAAGGTTCAGTTCATCTTCTAAAAAACAAGCTTAACGTCAAAAAAATCACTAACTTAAGAGATGAGAAGCAGACTTCTGGAATACAGGGGTGAAAGGCATGAAGTGACGCCAAGGCCTGCACAGAACCCGACTTGCTCCTTAATTTCCAGGTTTGGGACGGACACACAGGGCCCTTTCTGTTCTCCAAGGCTGACTTGAACTGGGGTCTCCCGTGGAAAGAAGGAACCCACCAACCCACACTGCTGGGCAACACCCAGCTATCGACTCTGCTGACCGCTTCAGTTTCAGTCACCTTAGAAAGCTGAAGTACCATTCGCACTCTGACTGGGGGGAAACCAAGGGGACCACGCTGGGGGTCAGCACAGACAGCGCAGGCTGCAGGCCGAGGGGGGACGCGCTCTTTGAACAGAGGCCCTGCCAAGGCCCAGAGGGGCCTGTGGGGTGCAGTTTTGTACTTGTTGGCTTGGCTTGCAGATTTAAGAAGCAAAGTAGGTAGCGGACTCTCCCTTAGACCCTGGATCACTCCCCCCGGTGGCTGCTGCCAAGGTGCCTTCATCAGAGTAAAGCAAATTAAATAATTTAAAGTTTATATTTTTAAGTAAAGAGTTGACTGGGTGGAGGTTGGAAGCAAAAAGGGGTAAAAATCTATTAGTGACACTTTCCAAATTAAAAAATGCAGGTCCTCATGAGGGTCTCTGTGACAATGGCATTTGGGGCATTTTATTTTGTCAGAGTTGAATAAAGGTACAAGGCCAGGGGTCCTACAATGGCTGAATGGTATTTTTTCTTTTAAATATGAGGCATTCTTTGGGGGTTGGCTATTAAGGTTTCTGAAATCTTAAATAAGAATAATAATAAAAAAGAATAATTTTAAAACACATCGCAAAGTGCAGAGCAAAGCCATCGCCCGTGCACCCGGGAACATCCAGGGGGGACATGTGTCCCGCTCCAGACATCTTTTACTAGAGAAGTATTACAGATAGAAATCCCATCCGCCTTCCTGCTTGCCGCTCTAAGGTTATTGTGCATCATTCCCCGATGCAGTTGGGACAGCCGATGAATCTACCTGGGAGACTTAAAAATGGACACCCGTGTCACCGCTCTCCAGGGCTCAAGTTTTCACTCAGCAAAGCCAGTTGGAAGCACCGTCATGATGACCCTTGTGGAAGATTCTACTCGGCAAATGAACAAGTTATTCATTGGCTTCACCACTGAGCCGAGGCAGCCACGTCCACTGTGCCACTGTGACAATGAGAACCCTGAGTGGAAGTCCCCAAGGCCATGGGCCTCCCCAGGTGGACTTAGAAAGTGGCACCATTGGCTTACAGAGTCTACACATCTCCAAGGGCACCAGACAAAGCCCAACTGTTCCCCAAAAGGAAAACAATGTTCAGATGTCCCATTTTCTCCAAAAATAATGAATTTCAAGGCTATTTGCTAATACACATCACAGATCTTGAATAACCAGTACTAGTTCAAGTTAAATAAAACTAAAGTCTAAATAAGGCCTTTTTTATGAATTGCTCTATTCATTAGAAATAGCCCCTGGAATAGAAATTTATAAAATACAGAACTTTTTTTTTTTGGCTGTAACATCTCTTGTTTAACATATGTGTATGTTAAAAATCTCTGCTCTGATAACAATTCATTATATCATTATGTCTGTACAAAAGCAAAATAAAATATTCAAACTCATAAAATAATTAGATTAATAAATTGATAGATGATACATTCTTAAAATGATTACCAATGTTTCTCTTAGAAATGAAATACCCGTCATTTACTCTGAAGGACTCTCCCTCTTGAAAAAGGCTGGATCTAGCATGAGACAATTTCCTTTTGATACAGAGCATATAGTCTATCTCCAGTGACATCTTATACCGTGTCCCTCAACAAATTAAGTGCAACTGGAGATTACCATTGTGCATTTTGGCTGTACAGAGACAAGTAACCCGCAGGGCTGGGAAGAGCAAGGGGAAGGAAACCTGGCAGCAGGTGGCCGATCTCATAGCTATCAGGGGCTAACGTGTCCTGGGTTGGTACCGTCCCTGATTCCAGCAGGCACACGAATCTTCTAGCAACAAAATGACCTTAAACCAGGTTCTCTGTTTACAAAAATAAAGTACAAATAAATGAAAGATCATTGGTAAAGATCACCCTAAGTGTCCCAAAGCAACCCACCATGATACGAGACAGTACACCTAAATTATGAGATACAGAAGATAAAATTTGAGTAAGACTTTCAAATTTAAAAAATATAATCACAAAAATGACCCCGAAATGTATGAATTTTTAAAACAACCATCGTAATTTTAAGAAATGCACAAATTGTTGAGAAAAAGAAACTCAGATTAAGAAAGAATAAACAAGAAAATAGATCACAGAAAGTTATATAAAAAGCAGCATGGAGAAATAGATAAAACACACACCCGCACGTACACACACACACACACACACACACACACACGCACACACACACACGCACACACACACGCACGCTAAGGAGTGAACGGTGGGGAACAGAAGGAGAGGGCTTTGGATGTCTAACTTGCATCCCAGGATCAGCAGAGAGACCAGAAGGGAGTCACAGTGTCCAGACATTTAAAAAGACATCAGTCAGGATACAAAATGTATAACATCTGTTAAAAAAATAAAAGGAAAAACTAAAATTCAGGCTGGATTTAGACACACTACAGTAAGTCTACACATACTAACAATGAAGACAAGACCTTAGAGCAAGCCCGGCACCAGGCAGGAAGGGCTCTCTGAGACCGGAGTGCAGGGCAGGCGGGGGCAGTGAGCTCCCGTGTGCAGAGAGGGCACCCAGCTCAGAAACGGGCTCTATGAAACTGTCTTCTCTGAAATAGGATAGAGATAGAATAAAGACTCCTGACTCAGCCGTGGGTGGCTCTGTTGTCACCTGCTGAATGACCACGGGAAGAAAGGTCTGAGACGCCAGAACTGGGATCAGAGACACCTCTATCTACATTCATGATTGTCCAACTGGGTTTTTTTTTAACAGCAATGCAGAATTCAACTGCAGATAACAAGAGCCCAGAAGCAGGCAGAGCAGGGCTGCACACTCAGACATGTGTCCTGAGTTAGCTACGGGTGGGAAAAGGTCAAGAATAGGGCAGCGCAGGAACAGAAGAAACAACAGCAAAGAAACAGAAAAGCAGCAGAAATAGGTTCAAATGTATTAGTAACGGCTATATATACAGAAATGGAATGTTGCCAATAAAAAAACACAGATGCAAAATTTACATCTTGCTGTATTCTGTTAACAGGAATAAATTTAACACACATGTATGAAAAAGTTCATGGCAAACAAACACAAAAAGATGAGTGGAAAACATTAGCCCAGAGCAACACTGAGCACTGCAGTAAGGGACGTAGGAAATGATTACATCATGGTAAAAGGGCCAGTTTACCAACAGTACCCGCCAGCTGCCCCTTCCACGCAGTTGTAGGACAGCCTTGGGAGTGTGAAGATGGGGCCGGGGGTTTAGCTCAGTGGCACAAGTGACTGCCTGGCAAGTGCAAGGTTGTGAGTTCAATCCCTGGTATTAAAAAAAAAAAAAAGTGAAGACACCAGTAATGTTAATATCAAAACCAAGCAAGAATGTGCATGTCAGTCACATACTTCATTTATAAGCACAGAAATAAAAATTCAAAACCAGCCTTATTTGTGTGTGTGTGTATGTGTGTGTGTGTGTATATATATATATATATATGATAGCTAAGGTGATTATACTACTAATTCTATTACTTCTTGGAAAAGAACAGTTAATACTTATACGATTAGATCAATTTTGCATGTCTGTATCTGGTAATCGAAACAACTCCTTTGAAGATAACAATATGCAATATAACAACCATTGTTAAATTCCTATCATCTTGTTTTGAAAGCCTATATTATTATTGTTTTGGGGTTTTTGTTGTTGTCTGTCTCTTGCTTATCTTTTCTGTGTCTTTTTTCTTTTCTCTTTAAAATAAAAAAGAAACAACCCAGCCTTATACATAGGAAACACTGCATGACTGAGTTGGATTTGTTTGTTACGATGTAACATTTTACAAAGCTATTAATGCAATCCATCAAATTAACATATTAAAGAAGAAAAACATATAATCATTTTAATTGATTCAGAAAGAACGTTTGTTAAAAATGTCCATTAATAATAAAACTTTTAGCAAGTTAAGAAAAAATGAAATGTCGCAATCTTCCCTAGCAAATATTCTTAAATGTTAACAATCTAAACTACAATACAATATGCTCATTCTCACTCTTTATGTACATTTTCCTGGAGGTTCTGCTCAATAGGAAATAATAAGTGACGAATGAGAGAAGAAAAAACAAAGTTGTATACACAGATAATGTGAATGTGTTGGCACAGGAGATATAAATCATGAAATGTAGCAAATATTTAGCAAAGTGGTTTACTATGAAATTAGTGTTGAAATCATATATTCATATATATAAAATACATATATAAAATCATATATATAAAATACATACATACACAGACACATACACACATCCACAGAAATGCTAATTTATCTTTTTCACTTATAATAGGACCAAAAGATATAAGTACAGAGGTATAAATCTTACCAGAGAACAACAACAGAAGAGATGAATGTCTGGAACTTTACTGCAAAGCAGTAGTAATGGTCAGAATAATTAAAGAGTTTGACACCATGTTTTTGAATGGGAAGGCACATTTGTAAAGCTTTTGATTTTCTCCAAGTTACTCCCTGGAATCAGTGCAATTTCCATTAAAAACCTGGAAATCTGAGGAACTTGATGAATCAATTAAAAAACAAATAGCACTGAGGACACGGCTCAGGGGCGGCACCCCTGCCTGGCAGGCCCGAGCCCTGGGTCTCACTCACAGCACTGCGCAATGCACAAAGAAAGAGACAAAAATAAAAATAAACAGGGAAAGAAAGAAAATCAAAGTTTTCAAAATAGTCCTAATACTTCTGATGAAGAATGGAGTAGGAAAAGTTTGTTCTATCAGATAGCAGGTTGTTAATTACTAAAATAATGGTATTGCTAAAATAAACCTCAACAAGCAGAACAGAAATAATAATGGTACATGATAAAGGTAGCATTTCTCATTCAAGGGAAAAAGACAAAAGCTGCTGGAGAATCTGTCCATATACAAATAGAATGGAATCTATTCCTAACACAGACCACACTCGAAGATCAATCCTAGCACCCTGACATCCTATGTAAAAAACATAAAAAAAAAAATAAACATGGGATATTGTTCTTTCTTTTCTTTTCTTTTCTTTTCTTTTCTTTTCTTTTCTTTTCTTTTCTTTTCTTTTCTTTTCTTTTCTTTTCTTTCTAGGGCCTTGCTATGCAGTTCAGGCTGGTCTCGAAACTTTAAGGATCCTCCTGCCTCAGCCACCTGAGAACTGGGATTACAGGCCTGCGCCATGACACTCAGCTTGGGGTATTATGTTTCTGAGCTCACGATGAGAGGCTATTTCTTAACTGACAAACACAAAGCTCCAACTATCTTTTAAATGCTTGATGGTAGGTAGTAAGTACATTCAAATCAAGAATTATTTCTTGGACCAGGGATTTAGCTCAGTGGCTCCAGTGCTTGCCTGGTAAGCGCAAGGTCATGAGTTCACTCCCTAGTACAAAAAAAATGCCCAAAAAACAAAAAACAGAAATGCAGAAAACAAACAAAAAAAGATCTGTTTTTCCAAGTATTCTATAAAGAAAGAAAAACTAAGCCACACTCTATTCTTGTGAGAAACAGAAAAATCACTGAAAACAGTAAGGAAAAAATATCCCAACTGGCATCTCAGAGGAAAATAAAAAGATGACGACACAGTAGAGAATTTTAAAGGGCAGCAGCTTAGCAAAGGAGGGACACCAAGGCTACACAACCTACAACAGCAGCTGTGAACACAAACTGGAAATGTTAAGAATGGGAATTTCACAAAAACATGGAAAAAGATGATGAACATGGAAAATGGTCAAGCATAACATTTACCTGGGAAACGCAGGTTAGGACCATTTTATACCCGTGAAACTGGAACCAACAACAATTATGCTGCAGTGGGTGGATGGCAGGATGTGGATGCCCCTCAGTGCTGGGCATGAACTGGTTCCATCTTGGGAGGTTGGTCACAGAACCTGCTGGAACCTGGCCACTCTGGCTTAGCTCTGCACCTCAGGACTGTGCTTTCCTTCTCGGATGAGACCACAGCCTGGCACCCTGTTGAGATGCAGAGGTCCTGGGACCTGGTTCGCAGGGTTTCAGGCGCACAGCTCCCGTAGTGGGTTCCCAGCACTGCGGCTGGAGACGCTGAGGGCAGGGAGGGCCTCACTCCGGCTGGAGGGGACCAGGAGCACAGACACCTGACCCGCCTGGCCCAGAGAAGCTCGGCGGGGAGCGGTGTGGCCAGGGTCCTGGGTCACACGTTCTCAGTAGCACTCAATGTAAAGAAAGAGAAGAGCAAAGGGACATGGGACTGCGTTTTAGTGAAAAGGCAGGGATTGCACCGCATGGTAACTGGGTCATGATGATATACTTCATGCTGCATAGAAAGAGCTTGGAAAACAGATTTCCAGAGAAACTCACACCAGGGGCACCGGGAGATATGTGCAGAAAGGTCTTCAACAGCCCCACACAGGGTCCCACACACAAAAAACCCAAACAAACAAACAAACAAACAATCCAACCAAATGAGAGAGGAAGCCCTGGAAACAACCCAGCCAACTATCTAATGGGCAGAAAACACAGAAATATTCAGACAAGGGAAAGTTATACTTCAGTGAAAATGAATAAACCATTGCTGTGGGACTGGCAATATTGAACCTTAAAACATGCAATGTTGAATAAAAAAATTACAATAAACTACTAAGATGCAATTTTATAAAGCTGAAAAACATGCAGAAGGGAATTGTTTAATATACACATATATCATAAAACTACCTGAATAATAGAGACCGAAAAGAGGAAAGAAAGTCAGCAGAAGAAACCGGGGCATTGATTATTTCTCTTCTGGAAGCAGAGAGATAAAAATGGGGAAAAATCATACAGTTCTAAGAAAATATGGATATTCTACTTTTAAACTGGAGTGTCTGTTATTCTTGGATGGCACATTTAAGTAGGTTACATATATATTATTTTGGTTATACCAGTGATTATATAACAACTTCAAGAAAGTCTCCTACAAGGAAAGCAGAAGTCTTCCAAAAGCAGCACTGGGCATTGCAGAAACACGTCCACCTGAGCGGGTGAGAGGGAGCCTGGTACCTGAAGATGCGGCCGGCCGCGAGCCTCACCCAAAACCCTCGAAAGACCCTCTCCTGGGCACCTCAGCCTCCCAGAAACCGGACTTGGGGTCCCGAAGGCGGGGCCTCAGCCTGGTTCTGGAGCTTAGGACACATCCCTGGGGAATCTGATTCTTTGTTCTTGGATGCTGCCACCTCGGGAGAGACAGACATCAGGCCTTAGACCACCCGGCCCAGGGGGCACCTCTCGGCTACTAAGAAAGACAGACTCCTGTCTAGGTGACTTTCCTGTCGCTGTGGCATTAAACATCCCGCACCCCCACGGCTTAAAGCAGGAAGGGCTGGTCTGGGTTCGAGGTTTGTAGAGCTTTCTGTTCCCAATGCTCTAAGGCATGTATGTCTGGTAGAGGAAAGCCACTCCTGTCACACTGAACAGGAGGCAGAGAGAGGAGGGGGAGCTAGGGACAGACCTTTCCAGGGCACGGCCCAGGGGCCTGCATCTGCTGACCAGACCCCTGCTCCAGCACCACGTTCAGCCCTGATCAATGTAGTGCCCCAGGGAGCCGTCACCTCACGCCTCACTGCCCGTCTCAACCACAACATCCCTCAGCCCCAAACAGGAAGGGTCCCTTCCTATAGGCCCCGCTAGAAGTCGACTGGCAGAAAACTGCCTCGGAAAGATACAGTGTATGTTAAGTTTTACGATACAAACGGGCGCTGTGTGTCTATGCAGACGCCACCTTCATCCTGCACAAATGCAGAGGGCGGCCGTTTGGACCTGTGTGTGTGCATGTACGTTTGTGTGCTATTAGAAGTGTGTGAATGAAAGCAAATTGTGTGAATTAATTCAAAAGAGATCCACAGGTGCACGCGTGTATGAATACGCTAAACGTCCCCAGGGAGTGCACGACTCCTTAATAATTCCAAAGCTTAGGAGGAACCAGGCCTGGCGAAGTGACTGTGCCGTGAGGTCCGTGCGTTGACATGGTATGTGGAATTTTGCCCCACAAAACAAATACCATTTACTCACAAGACTGCATTATGAGCCCAGGCCATGAACTGCATTTTCCCAAAAGTTCCATTTCTACCTGTTCCTCTCAATTCTTGGGTGGCCTGCGGGCCACTGTAGAATGCCTTCTGTTGGGACAGTTTTTCTATGTCACCTAAAGGGCAACTCTCCGAAGCTTCTTAGGCTCTGGACGAAGTAAGCAATGTTCCCATCAGCACGTCACAGCGATCAAACTGATCTCACGGCCCTTCTTGCTTTCCACATCAGTCAGGCAGATCTAGCTGCTGTATTTCAAATATGGTTCTCCCTGGAAATGAGTAACTCTGCTTGGCTGGACCCATATGCAGGCAGCGATAGTCACCCTTGATCTGCCGGGAGGTTGTCTTCAATTTTTCCCCATCCTGGCTTCCAATCAAGCTGCCTCATGCCTGTTTCTTACTAGCTGTGATAAAAACTCAGTGATGTTCTCAGATCCACATGGTAAATACCCCAGTGAATGTGCTTTGATTGTGTGCCTAGTCCTATGTTATATTATCATGCTTTTAACTGTTGAGTTACATACCTCGTCTCACATTAACAGTGAAGTTTATCCTAAAAAATGCCTGTATTTGTCAATCCACATACTTAAGGAGAATTAGCACAGATGAATGCATAATAAGCATCCTTCTCCATTCTTTGGTTTTCATAAATCAATTGGAAGTATTTCCTTATCTATTGTATTTACCTACTTCCTGTACTTTTTATTTAAAATTTTTTTTGATGTAATTACACATATCATGGGGTCCAGCATGATCATTCCATATATATGTAACACATATTGTATGTATATACACCCACAATGTGTAAGGCTTAAGCCTGAATAATTATTCCTTTTAAACATTTAGCATTTCTTTGTGCTTGGAGGCTTTGCACGCCACTCCGCAGCTATTTATAAAATACATAACAAAGTGCAATCACACTGCAATGAGCAATAGAGCTTCTTCCCCACAGTGCACTGCATTTTGGTGCCTGCTTTCCAGCCTCCACCCTGCTCTCCCCTCCTCTTCCTGGCCTGCCGTGACCACTACTCTGCTCTCCCCATCTAGGAAATCAACCCTCTCCCCTTCCACAGGGGAAGAGAGGACACAGTACTTCTCTCTGCACCTGGCTTAGTTCACTTAACATAAAGTGCTCCATGGCTGTTAGGAAAATGCTGTGGTGTGGAGATTCCTCAAAACACTAGATCTAGAGCTCTGATATGATCCAGCAATCCCTTTCCTGGGCCTTCTGCACCCAAAGAGATGAACTCAGAACGCTGGAGACCCATCTGCACCCTTGTGTCCACTGTTCACTCCAGCTGAGAAAGGGAATGGGTGAGGACCCCAGGGCAGGTGGGTGGCCAGAGGAAATGCAGTGTCGGTGCCGACGGGAACAGTATTCAGCCGCTGGCAGGCACATGGGCGGAGCTGGAGTCGAGGTCTGCTTTAGGTGACGGGCCCTTCCCGATTTCTGCGCTGTGACCCTCATCTCTGTTTCCTTCACTGCTTTAACAAGGTCACCCGGCCAGGACATGCTGGCCCCCAGGCACGGCTGCAACGGCCCTGCTCTGCCCGCGTGCCTCAGTGACATTTCCAAAGTGTAAAGTTCATCCCGATAGAGGAAACGCTGCTGCCCAGCTCCAAATTAGAATCTGGGATGGTTTCCATGCGCTGGAACCAGCACTGCAATTCATCGTACGGCTGAACCAGACAAGGAACCGCTGTGTGGATCAGAGCAAGTCTGCAGCGCAAGACTTCCCTGCTATTTATTTCTGACTGTAAAAAGCAGGAGGAGGAAAATGATTTGCACAGAGATTTTCAGAACTGTCAGAAACTGGTTTGGAATGGGCTTTGACCTTTTATAACCCTCATAAAGCCAAGAGACCCACAAAAAGCCTATGAAATTTGGATCCAATATTTTACCCAAGGCAAGCGAGGACCAAGCCACTCACTTTCCTGCAGAATGCGATTAGCGAAGGGAAATGAAAGGCGACCAAGGGCGACTTCAGCCTTATCCACAGGTAACCATTCTCTCGGGTCAACCCTAAGTGAGGAGATGTGCTGAAATCTCCCTGCACACTCAGGACCTCCCGTGTGGGAATCCACAGCCTTTTTCACTGCATAGTTTTCGGTTTAAAGTTGTTTATGAATCTGGGCAAGTGGTTTTGCCTTCAGTTCTGCTAGACTGAGGGCTACACTGTAAGTGTGCTTCTGTGTCTCAGCAACAACTTGTTTAAAAGTGATTTCCTCAATTTAAAGCAGCCTATGATGGAAAAGTTAATTCTTATTTAAAAGCTGGGTCAGGGGCTCAAATGTGTGCTCAGCATGCTTGACGTCCCGGGTTCAAACTCCGCGCCACAGAACCTCCCCCAGGCTGAGGTTTTCCATGATGTTCACCTTCTTGGGAAACCTGGAGAATGACAGGGTAGATTACTCGGGGCTGGTAGAAGACCGTGTCCTTGGCACATCACTGAGGACTGGAAGGCTGAAGCCCGGGGGAACATGACCACTGTCTCTTACTGTAAAAAGATGAGAAGAAGCTGGGTGTGGTGATTGACACCTGTAAACCCAGTCTTCTGTGAGGCTGAGGCAGGAGGATTCCAAGTTCAAGCCCAGCCTGGGTAAATTAGTGACTTAAAGAGAACTTATATCAAAATTTCAGAAAAGGGTCTGGAGATGTAGCAGAGTGTAAAGGCCCTGAGATCAACCTCTAGTGCCTCCTGTGAAAGCAGCAAGGGAGGAAAGGAGGGGGGCAGAGAGGGAGGGAGGGAGAGGGGGAGAGTAAGAGAGAGCATGAAAAAAGAAAAGGAAGAAAAAGAAAGGAAAGGAAAGAAGGAGGAAGGAAGGAAAAAGAAAGAGAGAGAGAAAGAGAGAGGAGAGAGAGGAAAGAAGAAGAGTCTATTTGGAATGACTTCTATTGCTCCAAATAAAACACACACACATACACACACACACGTTACTTTGCCTCTTGGATGAATGATCTTTACATTTCCCTAACAAATTGGTGCTTTTTCGTGTCGCCTTCCCTAAAGGCAGGCCTCAAGCAGGACCCACGGCATTTTCCCACCAAAGCGTTCCACTGCTGCTTTCCAACCCTTCCGAATACTGAGTCTAAGGTTCAATACTATGATTGGAAAATGGAAAGCCAGCACGGACTCTTTGTGTCATTGTATTGCTGGGAGCCAGGAAACCACCCGATTGTCTACTGAAGAGGTGAGGAGAACCTCCATCCATCCAGTCCAGCCCTCTGGGCGTCGTCCTTTCCCGGACCCCTCAGGTCTGGTCTGCAGCGTTCTTCGTGCAGGGTGGCACACGTGTAGATTCTACAATCACTACCAGTCTGGCTTTGGAACATTTTCATCGCTCCAAAAAGAACCCCATATCCATTAGCGGTTGCTGATTTCTCGCTGCCCCCCACAGCCAGGGTAATCTACATCCCTTCTCTGCAGATTTGCCTGTTCTGGGCAGCTCCTAAAACTGGGGTTGTACAGGACTGGTCAGCTGTGATTGGCTTCCTTTTACCTAGCACAGTGTTTGTCCACGCTGCAGTATGTGTCAGAATTCATTCCTTTTTATATCCAGAGATAGTCCATCGGGTAGGTTACCACAGGATTTTTACCTTAACTCATCCATCAGAGGGTGGAACTTGGGTTGTTTCCATGCTTTGTCCACGATGAATGGCACTGCTATGAATATTTCATAAGAGCTTTTCATGGACATTTTTTCATGTGTATTTAGAATGCGCTCAGGCATTTAACAAGGAGACGAGTGACTGGGTCATATTGTCACCCTGCACAGAACCAGGCAGGGAGCTGCCCATTTTCAACTATTTCACATCCCACCCCATGGGTGAGGGCTTGTTTCTCCATGCTATTGCCAATACTTCTGATCTTCTGTGTTTTTAATTTTTTCATTTTTATAATAACACTAGTGGGTATAAAGTAATATCTCACTTTAATTTTGGTTTTCATTTTCCAATGATGTTTAGCATCTTTTCCTTTGCTTATTGGGCATGTGTATATCTTGCCATTTACACTCTTTAAGTATTTTAAGTGGATTACTTGTCTTATTACTGAGTTGTAGGATTTTCTTTATAGACTCTGTATTCTGGTCCTTTGTGGGAGGTATGACTTGCAAAAACTTTCACCTATTCTTTGGGCTGTCTTTTCATTGTTTTAATGGTATCTCTTGAAACACAAATATTTCAATTTCTCTATCTTTATTTTAACCATTTGTACTTTTGATCTCCTATCTTGAAAGCACACAACCCCAAGTCACAAAGATTTATGGCTGTTTCCTAAGAGTTTTAAAATTTTACCTCACATTCAGGTCTCTAATCCATTGTAGGCCCCCTTTTTGTATATGGTGTGAGGTAGGGATGAAGCTGCCTTCTCAGCATGTGGTGATCCAGCTCCCCAGTGCTGCTTTGAAAGGACCATTCTATCCTCATGCAGTGGTCTTGACATCACTGTTGCAAATGAACTGGCCATGACTATAACATGGGCTCACAGCTAAACCTTCCCTTCTGGCCCACTGATACACATATCTGTCCATGCCAGCGTGGCATTGTCTTCTTCCCTGCAGCTGTGTGGTGAATCACTCTTGAATTAAATGCTGTTCCCATTCACTGGAAGATCTGTTTTCTCCCATCCATACCTTAGGCAGGTTAACTTACTTGATCAAATAGTCTATTTCTTTCTCAAATGTCATTACTTCCAAGGGAAGGAGTGAGAGCTAACAGTCCTAGCCAGGGCCTCTGAGCCCTCCTGGAGCTGCTCTCAGCCTTGGCCCCAGGGACCTGAGTAACAGGGACACAGTTCCTAATAGCTCAAGCCTCACCCCAGCACGATGAGCACAGGGCCCCCCTGAGAAGACAAAAGCCACCAGAAAGACTTGCTGTGGGCTCCAGCGACACCAGGTTTCTCCCTTGGCCTCTGCAGAAGGAGGCGCCTGACTGAGCTAAGGCAGCAGCAGGGACAGACGCCTCGTGCTTACGCCCCACCTCTCTTCTCCTTGTAACTTTTCACCTCCCTGCTCTGTGGAAGCCCCACATCCCCTCCTTGTTCTCTCCTTCTCCTTGCAGAGTTCTCAGCCATGGAGAAAAAGCTCCCTGGTTCACAGGCATTGCCGATGGGAGGATGTCCTTAGCGCTCAGTGTCCTGGGTGGCTGAGCTCTGGTGGAGAGCAGGAACCGCTGTCCTCTCAGTGTGGACGAGGTGAAGAAGAACTCAACACAGGGGCACAACCACAGAATAACTCACCTTATCCCCATCAACCCTCTTTCGGATGTCAACTCCAAGTGATGGTATAAAGATGTTACTGTGGACTGGGGGACAGGAGGGAACATGCCAGAAGGGTGATGACGGTGAGGAAGAAGCAATTACTGGGGTCTCCAGGCAGCACAGGGGCATCAGGAGATCCTGCCAGGGCAGCTCTTGGCATGGAATGGAACCCAGAGCCAACCTCAGGCTTCTTATTGGAAAGAAGGTCAGGCCCTGCCATGGACGGGCACCTGTTTGCTTGGTCCAGGGGTCTAGGCTGGAATGGGATCTGATTATGGATCACAGGTCAGCCAGCTGGGAGGGCAGAAGCCGGGTAGCCAGACATGTCTCCTTTATGTGAGACTGGTGAAGGGCCTGGAGCCATGCATGGGGAAGCCTTCCCACGGGAGCCCACGGCTCCAGCCTTGGGGAGAAGAGCCGGGACTGGCGTGGGTGGTAGACAGTGACCCACTCTAGGCAGCAGGGGTGGACCAGGGAGGTGGACAATGCACAGGAAGACGGTACTGGCCACAGGTACTGGGCCGGGGAGAGGACAACAGGGAGAGGATGAGTCCATAGGATGTGGCTGCTTAGGCGGGCAGGGCCAGCAGAAAGACACAAACCCAACTCACACTGAAGACCAAGAGCCGCGGTGGGGTGGGGGTCCCCACGAGAGTCCCACCAGGACAGCACTGTGTGCCGCTACACCCTACCGCCCCGTCTCAAAGTCACAGTGGGGAGGGGGGTTCTGTGACTGTCAAGCCACCCACACGGATGTGACGATTCCCGCGAGAAGAATTCAGAAAGAAGAGAGGATAATGGAAAAGACCACCCCTCTGGACTGCATTTTATTTTCATTTGTTCTTTTGAGATTCTGCAAGGCGGCCGCCGTGCTCTCCTACAGATCTGACAGTATTAAAAGTTGTAATTTTCAGCCATTCATTCTTTGATAGGTGCCATTTTCAAGATGTTATTTTGTCACAAATTTTACTTGAATTTTAAAAGAAGGTAAGTCTTTAGCCGAGTACGGGAGTTTTAACTCTGAACTGAAGCCAACAGGTTTTCAGGTTTTCATATTTGGTACAATTTAATAGTTACACACTGTAGAGAATGCCTCATTTAAATTCTAATGTATTTTAATAAGGAATGAAAGAAAATATCACCCAGTATATTTTTTTCTTAAATTACCCTAGTGCTTGATTACTCCTCCACAATCAAAATCATGTCTTAAATATGAATGAAACAAAACAAGACTGCAGAGCGAACGTCTAACCGCGGGACGCTGGCGGCTGGTTTAAAATGCCATACCTAGCTATTCAGCAATCACTTCATAATAACCCCTTTCATCTCCAAATCTACTTAGCCATCAGGAACCAGTGCGGAGAAAGCCGGCAGCAGACTTTACAACTGCACATTAGTCTTACATTTCATGACAAGCTAATTCTAGAGAGTTTTAAAGAGTCACAAACACAGGTCTTTGTGATTCTCCTTACCTGTGCATGAAGGAAACGTGTCTTGCTGTAAGTGAAAGATAAAAGAGTGCAGATACATACTTTTTGCTTCACCCTGCGGCAGTGACAGTGTGCCCCTGACTGCACCCCAGGTGACACGGCACCCATCTCAGTCAACAGAGAGGAGCAGGTTCTGACTCCACCGCACCTGCTCCAGGCGACGACTCCACTCCAGGGCCCTACAGAGTGACAGCCAGCTACCAGCCCCTGAGCTCTGGGGTCACACGCACACTGCATGAGCACAAAGCAGGGCACCACTGCTACATTTTTAGAGGCAGAAAATACAATCAGAGTGTACATGAAATGACTAATTTGCTTGGTTCCCCCCCTGTCCATCACACAGTCACATTTCAGTGCAGACTGAGCCCCAGTTGGGCTTTAATGGTGCATCTAATTAAATTCAAGCCCCACCGAGTGTCCAGCGGGCATCCACTCAGCATCAGAGCTGGCAGAGTCCAGCGGCTTCTAAGGCATTACTGAATCCACTCCACGAGCCACACCTGATCCGTACCTCATGCTCAGGGTGCAAAAGCTTCCAAGATTTCCGTGAAAATCACCTGGTCAAACGGTAAACCATGGTGTGAATCTGTGCAGATCTGAGCGGCTCCACACTTGGCAGGAAAGCCCAGGCACAGATGTTGTTTATAATGTTGTGCAAAAATAAATGGGACCTGCTGTTGGACACATTGGACTGAAAAAGACGGGGGAGCATTCGCTCGCTGTCTCTGCAGCCAGTCGCTCCCGATAAACCGCATGGCTTTAAAGCCGTGATTCCCGGCGAGCTGAGCTGAACCTGGGAGAAGACTGCAGAGTGAACCCATCTGTGCCACAGACATGTCACCGACACACGCTCTCCAGCTAGATGACAGAGTTAATATCTTTTTAAATGGCTCGAGCCTGATAAGTGTAACCAGGCCGAGCTGAAGGCTGCAGAAAGAGATACCCATTTGGGGCAAGTTAACTCTCCAGCGCAGGGACCGAACTACTTGATACTTTTGGACCCAAGGTGAACGGATATAGCTCTCACCAAGCAATTACGTGTTTGCAGTTATCAACAGCTGGCAAGAAGACAGGAAAGAACATAGATGTGAGCCCTGAAAATCCTAGGATTAAAAGCTAACTCATAAAATGAAACTCATTTTCGGTTTTAACCCAACCCCCTCTATCTAGTTTTCCACATGAAAATCCCTCAGTGTGCTCAAACATATTTTGAGATTCTGTTCCTTTACTTTTATTGCTTGAGTTTCATGGGAGCTTTTGGTTGCCTCGCTATGCGACTTTAATAACAGTATAAAAATTACCAGCCCAACGCAATCTTGCACCCAGAATTCAAAAAGCAGGTTGAGCTGACCTGGGCCTGGGTGACCACTCTCCACACAAAAATAATCCTTGTGGGAAAACTGCTTGGGCCCAGATCAAGTCAGCGAGCTTCCCGCTTGGCTGCTACCTGTGACACAGGGGGTGCGGGTCCGAGGCAGAGTCTCGCCTTGCAAATGTGAACTCTTGGCTCCCACTCCCAGTGGCAGAAAAGGAAACAAACTGTAAAGCACAACACACACTAACCCACAGGAAGCCCGCCGGCCAGCACCAAGACACCATCCGCGGTCTCCAAGCCAAACACACGTGGCTGAGCTGCTGTGCGACCTGCAGGCTCCAAATGGGTCCAGAGAGGAAGCCACTCAGCGAGAAACAGGACAAAGCAGTGTCCCTTGCTATGAAGACTGACCAGCTCAGGAACAAGACTGACAGAGTGCCCCATGCAGTGGACCCGGGAGAGGACAGGGAGGTCCCCAGGCTATGTCTGCTTGGATCCTCTGCTCCTGGGGAAACTTCCCTTTCGTCCATCTCATAAACATTTCTTGGCTCTGGTAAAGCCAAGAAGGACAACGAGCGGCCTGCTGTTCTCTCAGTTCGCGGTACGTCAGGCTCACCAGAGGCATGGATGAGACACAAACTGGGTGTTTTGTTCATTTTTCTTTTTTTGAGTTCACAGAAATGGAGCCAAGTGTCTACATGTTAGGAAAGCGCTGAACTACTGAGTCACACTGCCAGTCCAAACGTGTTTGTCTGTCTGTCTTGAGATGAAGACCTTGCAATATTGCCCGGGGTGGTCCCAAACTCACAACTCAAGCAATCCCCTGCCCCAGCCTCCGGAGTAGCTGGGACTCCAGGTGTGATGCCATGCCTGGCCCCAAGTGCTCTAGCTGGAGTCTTCAGGTTATTATTTTTACCAGAACTTCAGTATCTACGCCGTGGAAAGGTCTTTCACATGTTCTCCGAGACACTGAGCCTCTGTAGCCTTACTTAACTTACCCACACCTCTAAAAGTTGTTTATGGTGAAGAATAAAAAATGTGGACTTGTCATTTCAGGGAGACATGGGAACAAGTGCGAGAGATCTACTATACAACATGCTGAGCACGCCTAAGAATGAGGTATACGTGAAAATCATCCGAGCAGAAAAGCAGCTTTATTACCCACCTAATGATGTGTATGTCTTTGAAAACATCATGTCGTATGCCTGAAATAGATAGCAGTTTTGTCAATTCAAAAAATAAATAAAACTTAAAATACGGATCTAACCATTATCAGATACCTCATTTTAAATAATACTAAAGACAATATCTATCAGGTTTTTGGATACTAATATACCAAGTAGTATTCTAATCAGGTATACTATGTATACATATGTATTCTTAAGCAAACCTTTCGCAAAGGAATGATTATAAACTCACATTCATAGCTTGGTACAAATGAAGATTAATCTGAAAGCTCCTCTAATTAATTAATTTTGTGTGTGTGCTGGGGATGGAATCCAGGGCACCTGGCATTTTAAAGATAAGCTTTACCACTGAGCTACCCCACCCCAGCCCAAAACTTCCCTTAATCTCAGTGGGAAAGCAGAACTGAACTATCACATCATCACATCCTTGAGGAGAGAAATACAGTAATTTGTGAAAGTTCCCAGAACTTCTTTGGAAGCTTAATTTTCTCACACAGGGTTTATATGCAAACAAAACAATATACAAGATTTAAGGGGTGTCAACAACGCTGACAAATGCATTTTATTAACTTCAAAGGCTGCTTTCCAGAGAATAAATCTAGTGCATTCTAATAATCTACGTATTAAAAATCTGCTACTTACAGAATTATGAATCTGGTAATTACTTTTGAGTTGCATAAAATCATAAAATGAATCAGGTTTTCTCTAACATAATTCTGGCCAAAAAATAGGCTGAAAATACTTTTATTTATTAATACCTGCACTTTTTCAAGTTGTCACAAACACCTGTTTTCCCCCAGATACGGCCCTGGAGCTCACCCTAACAACATTCTGCCTTTGGCCATGTGTGTGGCTCCATCATTTTGCACTTTCCCAGAGTTAAAGGAGGGGTAAAGATTTGCAAAATAGGAGCCAAGAGGCTGACTCAGTAGCTATCAGAAGTCTAATGAACCCTGTCCAGACATCGATTCAGGACATGTCTACCTGCTGAAACTCAAAAAGCTAGCTGAAGGCAAAACCCACCCAGAAACCTAGTGTCTATTTTTAAAACCACATGGGTTTCTTCCTTCCTCATGTCCTTTCAGCTGTTTGCCTCCTGCTGAAGCCAAAGAAAATCTGATTAATGTGACAAGTGACTTCTTTCTAACATTTCAGAGACATCATCCATTTCAGAGGCGAAACTAAAGATGCCAGGGCTGGGCACAGCAGCGCAGTGCTGAGTGTCCGGGTCCAGGGTCACACAGAGGCAGCCGTCTCTCCACCCGAAAAGGTGAGACCTGGGGAGACGCCCTCAGCTGCCCAATGAACGACAGCTACGCATGTATTATGAATTCAGGAAAGACAGTAACAGCAAAAGGACAAGGAGTGCAGAGTCTGTGACATCAGTCTCTCCTAGGTCATGCCAGTGACTCGTAAGAATTTCCAAAAGAGAACCAGGTTCAAGGGCCATGACAGCAAAGAGACCAAAACATCACAGATTGATGTTAGCACAGCAGAGCTCACTCACAACAAGGTAGCTCCCACCTGCACACCCAGCCAGCATCGAGGGAGTGGGTTTTCTCCAGAGTCCTCCTGGTCCTCACATTACAGTAGTACTACCCCAATTCACACTTAGCCTCAAGAGTGCTGTAATTAACTCAACAAATTTAACTGTATCCCTTTGATTTGGGAAAGTCCCGCCACTACCCTTGTGTTAGAAGCTTGGTTGCCAGTTACTGGGAGATTGTGGAACCTTCAGGAAATTTCAAGAACCTTCAGGAATCTTCAGGAAGTATGGCTGTGTCAGAGAAAGTTAGGTCACTGTGACAGTAACCTTGGAAGTTAGGTCACTATGACAGTGACCTTCGAAGGGATACTGGGGCCCAAGACTTCCTTGTCTCTTTCTTACTCATTTGCCATGAGGTGAGAAGCTTTGCTCTGCCATCAGCTCCTGTCATGACTTCTATCTCACCAGGGGCCCAAAGGAACAAGGCCAATCAGCCACTGACTGAACCTTCTGAAATAACAAGATCCTTTTCAACTGATTACCTCAGGCATTTTGACACAATAACTAACAATATAGCAACAGGGCATGGTAGGAGCACTCTAGAGGCCAAAGCAGGAGGATCACTGTGAGTTCAAGGCCAGCCTGAGCTACAAAGTGAACTCAAAGCAGCCTGAACTGCATAATGAAACCCTAAATGAAAAAGAAGTCCCCCAAAAAGAAGAAGTTTTAAAAATCTGAATTGGATTGAGGATAAAATGCAAAGAATTAGAACCCACAAGACGCATGAAGCTATGGCAGGGGATGGAGAATTCAAATTGTTTTTATTCGTATATACATTTAACTCATTTCTCAAAATGAGAAATTCAGTACCCCAAGGGGAATGGGTATTTTTCAATAATTGCAGTGAACTAAAGTTTTCCTGCATTTCGGCTGATGAATCAGCAATGGAAAGATGACAGTTTGCTGCCTCAGTAATTAAATAGTAAAATCATGTCTAAAAAGCAGAGGGTAACTTTTCAAACATCTAAAGAAGACATTGTCTGAGGCATGAAATATATTTCTTCACAAGCACATTCTTGAGAGCCTGGAAAATTAGTAACAATGTAAGGAGATTATTTTCCGTTAAGCAGATGAGACAGTGATGTGACCATTTCAACCAATGAAGGCAGGAATCAAAAGTGAGCGAGGTCCAAAACGACCACAAGGAAACGCGGGCACACTTTAAAGATGTCTTAATCCAGGCTGAGCGGACAGCCCGAGAAACGAGGCTTTCTTCCCCTACCCTGGGCCCTCACAGACCCTTCACGCAGGTTCCACGTTTTGCCTAGATCATTTCTGGATGGAAGGCTCACTCTCTTAAGATATGATATTGTTTATAAAACAAAAAGCTCATAATCCAAGATTCTGAGCATAGAAAATTCCTCGAGCACAAACCTTAGGGTTTCATAAACACTCGGCAAAGGGCAAATTTCAGGTATTTTACAGTCACGTTGCTGCAGGCATGAAGAGAATTACATCTGCGTTACCGCTGGTGAACACGGAAACCTTTCCATCAGCACGGCACACAGTCAGTGGAGATACTCCCCACTCTGTGCACGCTCACGGAAGGTGGCTCCATGGCCCCTGTGTCACCAGAGCTCGGGAAACAGTGGAAGAAATGAGCGAAAGTCAGTGCGCACCCAAGAGCAGCTCGCTGATCTCCAGGGAGAACTGGTCTCCAGTGCGGCCGGGTCCCCAGCGCCTCAGAATTCACAGCACTTACCTACGTCTCCGGCAAGGGTCTGCGCTGCCTTCTGCCTCTACAAGTAACCACACGAGGCCCTCAAGACAACGGCACTCACACAGGAACAAATATTTCCTGTTTCTCCTTCCCCGAGACCCTCTAACCCCCTCTCACCAGTGTTCTATGTGCTGATCCTGTGAGATCACTTCTGCTGCTGCCAAGCAAGGGGGAAATGTGACGCTGTGTTTCTGTGCCTGACTTATTTCCCTGGCCATGGCACCCACCCGCTCCGTTCCCCTGGCTGAGGACAGCGGGACTGCCTGATCTACTCCTTTGCTCCTGAGTAGCAGTGCATTGGGAGCTGCACTGCACTCTCAGCTTCCAGGCAGTCAGCTAGCAGTGGTTGATTGACTGTGTCAACTTGAGACATTTAGAAGCTTAATTAAGTCAGCTTAGCAATTCTACACCCTAGCGTGGCTCACACCTGGGAAGGAGGAAGGAAGGATGGGTTCCACGCTTTGGAGGGGCTCCAGTCTTTGCCTTCAGCTTGGACGTCACCTCCTGGCTTCCAGTGCAGACTCTCTGGCTTCTAGCTTGGATCCTTCAGCCTTCAGGCACAGACAATTCAGCTTTCTGCCATGGACCCGTCGACCTGCTGGCACAGACTTGCACGGGACACTGGGGTGAGCTCCAGGCCTTGGACTGAACCCTTTGGGCTCTGGTGTGTAGACCCCCTCTACGCGCTTCCTCAGCCAATCCTGGCATTTCTTATACATTTGTGTACCCCGTGTTTTTTCTGTTTCTCTAGTAAAACCTGACTATTACAAGCTAGGACGGTGATGGCGAACTTTCTAGCGCTTTCAATGATACAAATAGCTGGCTGCGGCGTGAGTGCAAGAGGTTCGCCTCCACTGGCCTGTGACTCCTTGATCTGCTCACTCCACCTCCTCGGGATGTGTCCTCGGGGGTGGCAGCTGGACCACATGGCACTTCTATTTCTAGCCTTTTGAGGAACTTCCATCCTGTTCTCCATAAGGGTAAAAATAACTTCCCCCGGACTTGTGGCCTCTTATTCCTGCCAGTGTCTCCATTTCAGGGTGAGAATGAGCATGACTGTATTTTAGAAGTAGAGAACTTTTGTTCTGTTTTGTTTTAGAGTCTACAGATGGTGAGGGATTTTGTCCCTGGATAATTCTACCCCGAGTCTCACCGATGCAGGTAATCTAGATGGTGAAACTTGGGGCTTTTCTGAACTGATGGAACTTGGGTGAGGTTTTAAGGCTGTCGTGAGCCGAGACCTTGGTGTGCCAGGACAGGGCGGAGGAGTTTCCATGCTGACTGGGCAGCAGTGTTGGGGGTGGAGGGTGCACTGTGTGGTTTGAGCGGTGCCTCTCTCCCAAGACACACCTGCATCTCCCAAAACCGTACCTGGCACCCAATCTGGAAGACATCGTGCTAGATTATGTGGTGGGTTCTACATCCAAACAGTGTGCGCTTGTAGGATTCCACAGGAGAGAGCTGAGGAAGAAACAGAAGGCCCCCAAAGGAGGCAGAGATTCAAGGGACGTGGCCACAAGCCACACTTGGGGACGGCCAGCAAGAGCTGGAGTCACAGGATGGAACCTTCCCTGCCTCAGAGTGGAGGAGAGCACAGGCCCAGAGGCAACCTGTTTCACACTTCCAGCTTTGGTCACGGAAAGAACAACGGTCTGATGACGTGAGACCACCACTGGCAGTGATCTCTTATGATACCACTACCAGGTTAGCATCTGCCGGTACGGGGCTTTCACTGAAAACAAACAAAAAGCTTGCTGATCTGATACATGTCCAGAATGCATCACACTTCAGTCTGCTTAGAACTGGCACTGACTTTTAAAATATTAAGCATTTTAATATACTTTCCTATCTGCCTTTTTACAGTACAGCATTTTTTCTCTTTTTATTGATTTTTTTTACCATGAATAATATACGGAAGATGTGATTCTTTTTTTTTTCTTTAAACTTCCAGCATTTACTTCACACATTTTCTCTTCATTGTCATTTGTCTGAGTGATTTTTGTAATAATTAACCCCATATATGTAGTCAAATCTAGCATGTTGTCTTTTAATGGTTTTGATTTTTGAGTTCATGCTGAGAAGAATTTCATGTCCCTCAATGCTCAAGATACAAACAAATACACTTATGTGTTCTACTTTTTTTTCCCAAAGTTTCAGCTTTTTCAGTTAAACCTTAATTTATCTTAAATTTATATTTTATAAGGAATTAAATAAACATCTAATAATATTTTTCTAAATGATAATCTGTCTCCAAACCATTTATTAACTGATTTTTGCTCACCTAGATTTTGAATGTTTTTTATAATTTTTATATACCTGTATTTTCTATTTTTATCATTGAAGTATATTTTTCCGAAAATAACTATATGACATGTTTATGCTAAGGCAAGTCACCCTCTCCCAAACACTTTAGTTTTCAATTTTTACTTTCACTTATAATCCTCTCAATAAATCTTAAAAATATTTAACTTTAAAAATATTTAGTTCTTACTGAATTGTTCTTACCTTTCCTTTCTTTTTTTTTTTTTTTTTGTCTTTTTGAGGTAGGGTCTCACCATGGAATTCAGGCTGACCTTGAGTTCACATTGTAGCCCAGGTTGGCCTCAAATGCACAGTAACCCTCCTGCCTCAGCCTCCTGAGTGATGAGTCTTCCTGAAATTTTTTTACATTATTTTACATTAATAGATTGCTCTTCAGAGCACTGAAACTTTTATTACATGAAGATTTCCTCTATGTATTATAATATCCCTGTTAAGCTTCTTTCCAAGATATTGTATGCATTTTATTACTCTTATAAATAAAATAATCTTAAATATGTTTCATACAACAGCACAGGAACCTGGCAAGCAATGGGGAGGACCACAGTAAGTTCAAACGAACATATTGTACTGACCAAGCTGTGGGCGCCGATGTGAGGCTTTGCCTGTACAGTCCCTCAGTTCTTACAATAATTCCTGTTAATACTGATGAGGAAACTGAGGCAAACGTTAAGGGAGGTGCCCGAGTTTACACACCTAGATGGCAGAGGGGCACAATTCAAACTGAGGCAGTGTGGCTCCCGACCTCATGATTTTCAGACTGTACCTTGTAAAGATGTTTTCCTCGGAACCCTCCGAACAGTTTCAGTGGACTCTCAGTGGACTCTTCCCTGCGCCTGAGGCCGGGAGCTGCCTCCCACCTGGGCGCGCTGGCGTCGCCGTGTCTGGCAGCGCTTGCATGCTGCGTGCTTGTCTTCACTCATTTTCTCCTTGCTCCATCCCGTCCCCCAACCTGGTTTTAGGCCCTGGCTGCTCTTTACCAACTCCTGAAAAACCTCCAACCGTGGATCTACCTGGGGCCAGTGACTCCCAGTGCAGCTGCAGCCTCACGGTCCATGACGTCCACCACCCCACACATCTGCCGGACACTTGCAGGAGTCCCTCCACACAGGGCAAGGCCACCCTGCATCCCTGAGTTCCTCCTCTTTCCCAAATGGACAGGAATATGCAGTAAATGAGCTTCCCTGTACCACTGTGTCACCTTCCTGAAAGCCACTCACTCAGGACCCAGGAGGAAGGTGCCTCGCAGCCTGGCACTTTCTGCAGAACTCGCTCCCTGTCGGGGTGGTTCTGTCTCTAGCATTTCCATTTATTCCACGCGCAGCACAGAGACAGCATCGCTGCCATGGGCCAGTGGGACCCTGTGGCTCTCAGACATCAAACGCATGGTGTCCCTATCAAACTTGACACCTGTTTTTCATGCCCAGCCATCGATTTTCCACCCACCAGCCAACATATTTCATAGAAAAAACTGTTAGAACTATCCGCAAAGTATTGATTGCAGCAACACCGAAATCCCTACCTGAAAATTTACAGCCTTAATTTCCAGTAGATTGCATTCGTTACCGTCAAGCAGGTGAAGATTTAGGAGTGTGATCCTCATGCACTAACGGAAATGTTTACCACCAAACAGCCTATAAGACCTGCAACTTACATCCAGATTGAAGACAGAAATAAACATTAGGTGATTGTTTAAGTTTCTCAAGGAGCAGATAAATGGCCAACTGTTCTCCAAGGAGAAAGTCTAAATTCATACAAAACTTATACTTTCAAAAAAGAAAAAAAAATCAAAACCAGAAATAAAATTATAAGCATGCAGTGCTGCAACGCAGAAACAAAAGCTTAGGTACCATAGAGGTAATTTATGTAATCATTAAGAGTAGAAATTTTTAAGTCATGCATGGTAGCATTCACCTGAGAATCCCAGCTAGTTGGGAGGCTGAGGCAGGAGGGACTGCTAGAGCCTATAGTTTAAAGCCAGCCTGGACCACACAGCAAAAGGCTTTTACATAATCCTTTCCACAGTGTTAAAACACTTTCTCCTGCACAGGAACAAGGCAAGGGAAGAAGCATCAGATGCTCCTCTAGAGCTCTTGAGACACCAGCATGTCAGGGTCTAGTCCCCAGTCACCTGCCACTGTTTCACCTCAGTCATCTGTGACCCAAGCAGAGTCTCCACCCTTGGGACAGTGCTGCTGGGGACACGCAAGAACCCCCAGGGGAACTGTGGCTCAGCGGGTCTCTTCTTCTGTGTGTGACAAGCACTATACCAGGACCATGCGAGCAAAGCTGCGTGCCGTGTCCACACTGCGTGCGTGTGCACAGCGCACACTGAGGCTGCTCTAAGGTCCCAAGGGGAGAGCCATGGCATAGGCTAGAGGGGCCACAGAGCTCACCGAGAGGGACAAGGGAAGCCCTAGACTGTAGGCTTCCAAGGCGTGGGAATGAAGAGGGCATTCTGGGAAAAGACAGATGCGCCCAGCAGGCTGCCTCTGTCACAGCTGAGACCGGACCATCCTCAGCATAGCAGGGAATCTCAAAGGGCGGGCAGGGGTGGGAGGAAATCACCCATCTGGCAAACACTGACTGAGGTTCACCCCCCACCAAGGCTGGCAGTGCAAAAGTGTGCAAAACACAGTCCTCTGCTCACGAGCTCACAGTAGGACGGACAGATGCAGGGTCCCTTAATCCAGGGGTCCTGTAGCCTTGGACAGCCTCCTGTGTGTCCTGCAGCACTGCCACATAACACCGCTTAATCTGTCCTTTTATGCTTCATGCCCCAGTGCCAACTCTGCGTCACTACTCTGGTGCTTTGGGGTCATCACTAAGTAAAATAAAAATGAACTCGGCACAAGCGCTGGGTTCCTCTGAGCTGTCAGTGAGATGGCCTCCAGATGGGACAGTGAGCACAGGATGGCTACATAGGACTGAGGGACGACGGTTCCAGGGCTGGGCTGGCTGGAGCCTGATAGCGTGCTGTGGTTCCGAGTTACTTAAAATTGGATGGAATTCAAAGTTTATGACTTGCTTACTTCTGGTATTTTTCATTTACTAGTTTTGGCCTGCAGTGGCCTATAGTTAAGTGAAAGTGTGAAATGTGAACGCACAGAGAAAAATTGTTAGTTTTATGTCCAGTTGTCCCCCAAAGCCTCACGCACTTCTAAGTGGGGCTTCGAGGAGGTGACTAGGTCGTGCGGTGAGGTGACCATCCCTCTGCAAGTCCACAGCAAAGTGATGCTGGGGGTACAGCGTGGTGGCAGGAAGTGGGCCACTGGGGCGTGGGCTGCAAGGGTCTCTCCCCTTCCCTCCTCCTCCCTTGATCTCTCTGCGCTGCCTGCTGCCAAGCAAAGGACCCTTTCTACTCTGCCATGCTGCCCTACCTCAGAGCCAGCCGACTAGGGACCAAAACTTCTACAAACTGAGAGCCCTAATAAACCTCTCCTCCCTAGAGTTGCCACTGTCAGGATCTGTGTCTCAGTGAGGAGAGAACAACTAACTAGGACATGGGGGCTCAGTTACTTTCCGCTCCTCCAGCCCGATGCTCCTTCTCAGGGGTGCACTCATGGACCCAAGTCTGATAACCTGGTTTTTAGCTTGCAAACAGCTAAAAGTTAGCAAAGTTTATCAGAACATGAACAGAAGCAGAGTGACCAGATGGGTGGTCACTCCAGATACCATGCTCCACTGCGTGCTGGGTAAAGGACTGGGACATCCGCCTCCCGAGGCATTCGGCCGAAGGCAGTGTTCCAGGAACAGCTATGTGTGCATGCGCACACGTTAAAATGTACCGACTCTGCCAGCATTTGACAGGTTAGTGTGGAATGACTCAACAGCTCGGGGGTGAAGGGGCACTTTGGAGACAGTCGACGGTCAAGGCCCACTGCACCTGCCAAGTGACATTCTCTTGGTGGTGCTGCCTTCCACCCAGGGGATGGGCTAGAAATGCAGAAGTCCTTCTGCCATCACCTGCGACCCCAGTCCTCCCTGTGCAAGTAACTCCTCGGGTCCTGAGATTGGTTTCCCGAACCTCCTCCAATTAGCCATGTTCACCATGTCCACGTACAGCATTCCAGTGCAACCACCACTGTTACCTAGGCTACTAGATGCGAACTGCAGACACTGAGAGAGCAGATACCTGATGAATACCAGCGTAATTAACCAACAACTCACTGATTAGGGGAATTATGAGAGGGCAGAACAGGACAAATCACACAGTGTTGAGGGGTGTGTTTAGGGCGATACTTCAGGATGATCAAAGCCTGGATTAAAACACAATGAAGGTGCATTCTGTCTACACACAAAAATGTACACATGCATCTATGTTCATTTAGTAATTTTCCCAGGGCAATCTAATGGTTGAGCATTGTGCTAGAGTTCACTCTTCTTCAAGAAGGAAAACCGGATCACCGGACTGTGGATCTCTGAGTACAGTCTGTGGACAGAGGGGCAGGAGGGATGAGCAGACAGGAAGATGTTGTTTAGAAAGAACAGGGAAGTGTCATACGCAGGATGAGCCCCAGCCCAGGGCAGTGGGAGAGATCTAACCTCAGGACACCAGGTCAGGGTGAGGAGGTGGAGAAGGTGGGAAGGAACTGAAGCGAAGCCTGTTTTTCTATTTGGAGTTGTAGTAAACCTGTCACTTCGCACTTGGTTCCACTTTGTCTTGTCTTCGATACTAATTCAGAAACTATGTTCTCTTAAAATCAAGTTTTCACAGGCGAAGCTTCTGCCTGTGTTGTGCTATTTTAATCCTTAAAAAGTTGGCTATGTGGGAAGTCCACTTAGTGCCTGACGGATAAACAGGTACATTTACACACAGACAGACTGGCAACACACTACACTGGCAGAAATAAGCAGAATCAGATTAAATAAAAATCTCAAATGACTTCCAAAGGTTATTAGCTCACCATGTACATATTTCCACACAAAACAGATTTCAGAGGCCCTTGGGCCGCTAACACCCGTCCCACGCCAGAACCGCAGGGGTTTCCATTTCCTCGGCGGGTGAAATATCTCATTCTACAGGACGAGAGGGAACGAAGCATCAGGGCAGCTCTCTCGGGAAAGATCGAAGGCAAGCGGGAAGAGAAAGCAAAAGTGCAT
The DNA here is from genome assembly GCA_004027455.1 of Hydrochoerus hydrochaeris. Taxonomy (NCBI): domain Eukaryota; kingdom Metazoa; phylum Chordata; class Mammalia; order Rodentia; family Hydrochaeridae; genus Hydrochoerus; species Hydrochoerus hydrochaeris. The sequence continues at coordinate 147,475 of PVLA01002180.1, forward strand.
CAGAGTGATTTAGATTAAGATGATTAAAAGACTGAATTACATATGGCTCAAAGGCTAAAGACTAAGCCCGAAGCGCACATATGAAGGCCAAACTTGAACAGTACTTTCCTACGCTCCGTTTCAAGTACACTTTGCTTGCTGATGAAGAACACTCTTCACACCACATGCATAAAACAGAGGGTGCGAGCTGGTACCAATGGATACGTATCTGCGAGCCGTAAATATCAGTAGTTTGAGGACCTGGTATCTATGTCTCAGAAAGATTCTTTGACCGAGGAGAGAGTTTATGATTTCACCATGAGCTTCAGAAGTTGGTGCCTCACAGAGGCTACCCAATGAGACAAATTATAACACTGCCCTACTTTGATCTTGTTACACACGGCAGGATCTGGACACATAATAACTGGAACACTGCATTGGTGAACCAATATGCCACACAGGAAGTCAGCACCGAGTTAAAACACAACTGCTGGCGTTGCTGGCGCACTCCCGTTAGACTCTCACACGGCGCGGTGCTGGATCCCGCGTTTCTGCGTGTAACGTGCTGCCAGCCCGTCCACCTCTGAGAGCTCCTCAGATTCGTCCAGTGTGAATTGAAAACATTTGGGGACCAGCTGTGTCTGTCCTGAACATGCGGACCTTTTTGGTTATTGTTCCCTAAATGAGTAGAACCAGTATTTATACATTTGCTTTATATCAGGTATTACAATCACAGATGATTAGGTAGACAGAAATGTTCACCCAATAGTGTACATATCAGGTAACATTCCAGTCTCGGTGAGGAAACTGTGCATTCGTGGACTTTGGTATCTGTGAAGGAACCAGGAATTGGTACCCCACGGACACCTAGTGTGACCATAGTGTCATGTTGCTACACCATATTATCATTACACGGTTCTACACACAAAAGCATCACTTACTGGCTCTGTCCCATTCAACTCAGAACATCTAGGCCATGCCAAACATTCAGGGCACTGGATTATGTCTAAGCCAATGAAAAAAGAAGTCAGCGTTTGATAACATCTGCTTGCTTTCCTCTAATGCCCTCTGCAGTCTGGGCGTTCTTGGACTGAGCCGGATGGGAGGTAGACGATTCCTGTCATCTTGCACCAGATGTGAGCTGCAGGGTCCATCATCAGCAATGCCAAAGCCATCGTCATGGAGCCTGTGCTCTGGCCTGAGCCTGTCCTGCACCAGTGCTCAGTGAGTTCTCTCCAGATGCTACGGCCTGTGTCTAGATGCTCACCACTCACCATGCCCCGCCAAGCTCCATATGGTCAGAAGTGGAGCTTTGTGGAGGAGGCTGCATCTAGCATGCATGTGGCTGGGACTAAGGATGTAATGCTGGGATTGATTCATGGTGCCACACCCTGGGGTGAGTGCTACTTGCCCTAAGGGCAGGTAGCCTAGGTAGAATACAAGCGACAGAAAGAACATAGTTGCATTGCCGCTTGTTTCTTGTTGCTTGCTACTTTGCTGCCTTCCGCCTACCCTACCATGAACTGTTTCTCCTCTGCCATGGCCCTCTGCCAGGCCTTCCTTGGAGCCTTCCCTCCTTGGAGCCAGGCAACTATGGACTGCACCACCTCTATAAACTGTGAGCCACATAAATCTTTGTAATAACTTCTTGTAATTTTGGGTATCAGCTATTTTGTCTTAGCAATGAGAAAAGTTAGTAAGACACTGGATTTCTGACTACACAGAAATTCACGTTCTCCTCTCTGGATGGAAGGGCTTGCTCAATTCTCTGTGTCAGTGAATGCCTTGACTCCTCAAGTGCACAGAGCATCAAGACATCCCCAAAAGCACCTTCCTCCCATCACTCTGCCTGGAAGATCTCACACATAGCCACTGGCATCACAGTCACCACTGCAGAAGTTCTTGGGGGGTGGCCACCAGGACTTCGTCACAAAGCCAGATGTTGGAAAGGAACCCCTCAGTCACTGGGTACCCTATTGCTCAGTCCTGCCTCCCCTCACTGCTCCCCATTGTTACCTGGGACAGGTCACTCCTCTGTCCTCTTGCCACCCACAGCCTCTGATTATATTTCATAGTAAGGTTACTAAGGTACTTTTTGTAGTGAACAAAGTTGCTCTCCTAATCTGAGGCCAACTATTAATTAATTCACTGCTTAAAGTTTTGCTACTGTAACTTATTTTGTATCCTATGAAACCCACCAAAAATGCTTATTCAATCAGTCAATGAATATTGTAATTTCCTAGAATCTCTGTAGCTCTTACAGGAAGCTTTGCAGATAGGACAGTGACAAACCCTAAACAGGAGCCCATCACGAGCCAGGTCAGGCAGATTTTCAAGGGTGAGGTGGGGGAGGTCTTTGTGCAGTCCCTCCAGCTGGGACCTTAGGGTCTCTAAAAAAGGCAGGGAGGAGCAGCAGGGTGGTGGGAAGCTTCCAGAAAAGAGCCCCTCAGCTTTCCTTGACTTCGAATTTTAAGGGTACTTGAGTCAGCTCTGCACGTATTTACATAAAAGCTCTGCCAGTAGTGGAGAGAGAATCAAGCAATCGAAGGATGCTGTATTAAAGCAAGATGCTGGAAACAGGAGACTTCTCTGAAGATCCCCAATTGTATCTTAAAAGCATGTATGTATTTTGGATAATGTTCCATAAAAGTAAGTCAACTAGTATAGCAAGGGTACTGTTCACTGTTATTACTGATTTAAAATGCTAGAAGGGACCACTTCTACCCCTGGCTTTGCATGTAAAGTAAGAGTCAGGTTTTCTGGGTTCAGAAGTGCCATCTCACATAAGAGAGATTTGGTAAAACATGGGCCATCTAAGACTGAACTACAGTAAGAGGTTTGACTGAAAAGCACAGTGACAGAGTGAATTTTAGGCATTGATTACAGTAAAGGACACAATGCCATCAATTTCCCTTCACAATCCTCTCCTCACATGTAATATGCTCATCCCACCATTCTTGCCACTTTCTGAAGCAGTTTTGGGGTTCTCTTTTGTGAGGATCTTTAGTTCTGCTTTTTGGCAGCCTCCATGTCCTAAATTGATTAAAAAAATATCTCTCTTTCATGGTCATTTTGACATTGGGGAAGAGCCAGAAGATAGATAGATAGATATATATATATATATATATATATATATATATATATATATATATCACACATGTTTGTCCTAAGGGCAGGGTCCTGTGCACTGTAATATACTTTATTTAACAAGTTTAAACCTTTGCCGTTTATTGCATTTGGATTGACCTGGCGTGCCCAGCACCCACGTACACACAGTGCCTGTCACTCCTGGCTTGCAATGAGCCCAAGCACACTGCCCTGGCATCACTTGGCCAAGGGCACCTGGTTCGCCTGGCATCCCCACGGTGACCCTGCAGGTGAGCCGTGAAGCTGGTGCTCCATTCTCCACTGCCCCGGGGCAGTGAGCCAGCCCACGCTGCACAGCCCATCCGGCCCCAAGAAAAACTCATGGCAGAGTATCGACAGAATGCTAAGGGCATCAGCAATCTGATATCTGAATCACTAAATTCCTGAAATAAAAGGCGAAGTCAAGTAATGGTGCTTGAATCAACAAGCAAGATTTCTGAGATTAAAAAAGAACTAAAAGAAATAAAAAGTAGAAAAAACAAAATCACAGTGCTCATGTCACAGCAGCTGGGAAAACTGACCTCTGCCCCCATCCTGTGCCACCCAGCAGGGCTGACTGCCTGAGGGCAGCTGTGGCTCCTCCTCACACTGCCTGGGGGACCCCCAGGGAGCTCAGTCACACTGGACTCGGACCTGACGCTCCTTCCACTGACCGAATCACACCAAAGGCAGGGAGCTGGCTCACTTGAAGGGGTGTATAGGTGTGTGCGTGTGAATCCTGATAACTTACTTTATTATTAACTCACAGATTATCTGTGGTGGTTTTTTGGCTAATCCACTTGACTGATGGAAGTTAATGAGCTTCTGGAGGATGCCTGACACTGAACTTCTTCACTACACTTTCATTTCAGGCTCCTTTATTACTTAGTCCAGTTCCAAGGGAAACATCAGAGTGCTCTGAAGCTGCTTAGGGACCACAAACTCACAGGGGCCTTGGAGAGGAAGTTTCACAGGTTCCTGCTTATGGTGAGCTAGGCGACCAACCCACCTATGGCAGTTTAACTTGAAAACCGCACCTCTATTATCCTAGGTCAGGCACAAACAATAGAACAAGTGAGGCGAGTTTTGAAGCCAGTTGGGAGCTGCTCAAGGACTCTGACATTAGCACACAATGCAGTGATCCAGGCTGCTGAGATCACGGTTATTTTATTCTGCCTAGAATTCATGTCTCTTCAACTTTAGCCGATCAAGTCTTAGTCCTGTGCATCCGTTTCCTCTGGGCCTTAGGCTCTTTCCTTCCTGAGTGTTCTTTCTTTTTGGGCCGAGCGGGTTGTCCGGGATCACCCCACCAACAATCTCACTGCCACTTCCGACCCCTGGACTCTTCTTTTTCTGTGACTTCCACACCCTGGACCCCGTGTTTCTGGAGCACAGGCTGCTGCTCCTGATCTCTGACTTCTCAGTCCTGTGTCAAGGACTTCATGACTCCATGGACAGTGCTAGCAGGAGGGCAGTGTGACATCACACTGTGACACCATTCCTCCTGGGACACAGGGTCACAACAGCTTCCATTTCCAGCCACATCCTCTCAGCCTGTCCAGTTTCAACTCCAAATTTTTGACCACCATTTTTAAGCTTTCCATCCACATTACACAGTCGCTGTCAGCTTAGGGACCTAAGGATCTTTAAATGATCACAGGTGACTTGTTCTGCACAGGAAGCTGATGCTCATGCAGCATGAAGGAGGGTATCTCTGGGGGAGCTACAGAGACACAGACTCCAGGACAATAGAGCATGGCCAGGAGCTGCCCAGGATCACTGGCTGCACTTGTGGCTCCAGAAACAGCCAGTGGACACCTGATGGGCCGCTGCCCAACTGACAGGGCTGAGACAATTGCAGAGGTCCTCTCCAGATGCAGACAAGATGGACGTGTTGGAAGATGTGAGTCTCTAGGAATCATGCATGGATGTCCAGCGCTCAGTGTCCCGGAAAGAAGTGAGCATACCTTCAAAGAGCCCACACTTGCTCTGGGGGAGCCCTCGACCACTGGGGGTCACCACCTACAGGTGGCATAGCAGAGGAGAAGCCGGAGGCAGCAAGCACCCCTGGCACGGGGGCAGGTTAGGGGCAACTCAGGAGACAAGTCCCAGGGAGGGGACATCAAACTGGGCCTCCCTGACCCACACATGCCTCTGCCTGGACCCAGTCCCCTTTCCCCTCCTCTGCTCTGCTGTGCTGAGGTCCAAGGGCGGGCCCATGCTGCTTGGACTTCCAGCCCCTGGACTCATGAGTCAAACTCACCGCTTTTCTTCATATTTTCCAGAGTCAGGCATTTTAGTTTTAAATTTTAAAGAGTATAAAACAAAACAGAATAAAGCAAATCAGAACAGAACAATGCAAGTGATACAGGACTTCAAAACAAGATAACAGGAAACCAACAATGGCTACCATCACCTCTTGTTTTCTTCAAAATACCTGTCCATATCTTCACACACAATAAAACCAAACCAAACAGAACAAAACCAATCAAAACAAAAGAACAGAAGCACCAGGGGACTTCAAAACAAGGTAATGGGAAACCAACAAAGGCAAGGTGATGGCTTCTGCAGAGATCTCCGTCCTTCCCTGTGCTTTCTCTGTCCTCTGGTGCACAGAAGTGAGTTTCAGGGGTGGTTGTGCTGGCCATGCTGCTGTCCCTGGGGCCCAGCAGAGAGCTGTGCCACATGCCCTGGGCCACCCTGTGAGACAGAGCCCGGGAAGCAGAAGGTAAATAGTCGGCCCGGAGCAGGCCTGACTCCTGAAGGGCTGCGCCCCTCCTGGGGCGGCCTTGCGTCCCACCTTCTGCCCCCCTGTCCTGGCTAAGCATGCCCACAGTCTGCTGCCTGGAGCCACAGATTCTCCAACACCACTGTGCGCCTGCAGCAGCTCAGAGCAGCCCTCGCGCCCCCACAGCCAGGGTCAGAAATGCTTAGCTGTCACCACAAACACAGCGTCTCCTAACACAGCTTTCCTTCATGGCACAGAGCAGCAGCTACCAGGTATCTCGGCATTGAAGACCCCAGACACGTCTGCTCCCAGAGCCCTCCTGCCTGGTGTTTCCAGCCAGCACCCCCACATCTGGCCCGGAGCTTATCTGGTTACAACCAAGTTCTGCCCTGCAGAGAAAACAGGCGCGGGGACCTGTGTCTAGATCTCAGGTGCCAGCACGTTATAAAAGTCACAGCCCAGTGCAGGCGTGTTTCCAGGGGTGCTCTGGAGAACAGTTCACACTCCCGGCTCATCTCTGCACACAGAAACTGCATGTGAGCTGCAGGGGCGATGGTCACTTATTTTCATTCAACATTACTCAATAACAAAACCATCAGAAAAAGCAGAAGAAAACTGAAGGAATGGTATGCAAGCCAGTATGGAGACCACAACTGGACTTTAAATGGACCCATAAATACTACGAGACCAAGATGTGACTCAACTGACTAAGCGAAGGTGCTCCCAAAGCACACTGAGACATTTCTACAACATTCTCAGGGCAATTTAAATCTTTCAAAACATATCTTCACCTTGTTAAAAATTTCAGGAAAAGCAAAACGCCAAACAAACAAACAAACAGAACATGATGTACTGCAAGTCTTAGACATTCCTCCCCCTTAACGTTTGAGTACCCACTGGATCCACCTGTTGACATAGTTTTATTTTTCAGACATACAGCGTGTAGTGCTGAAGACCAGTGTCCTGACTCTCCCCATAAAGACCACAAACCCACACGCTCTATGCGTTCCACTAATGTGACTCACATTAGATGATGGTTATCTGGGTCAGGAAAAGGGGTGTATTTTAACCTCTGCGTATATATGCAGGAACGAAAGGAGTAGTAAACGGCAGAGTTTTGCTCAGGGTGCGGAGGGGTCACCATAGAAACTTCACATACATTTTGCCACGGGTGCTTTACTAAAAGCAGCTAATGAGGGTGGGTGCCTGCAGTTAACTATGAATGATTCATATGCTAAAACTGTCACCAGCCCTTCTCCCTGGTAAGGCTCTTTAAGTGTCAGTCCTTGTTACCCTAGATTCTTTGGGGGAAGGTTTCCGTGCCCACTCCACCCGCTAAAATACTAACCGAGTTTATCAGCAGGCTCCTTTACTCAGTTACTTTGGGGTGGCAGCACTGAAACGCAGAGGACCACAGAGACATCCAACCTTTCCACACACAAGCACTCAGACACACAGCCGGGCCGCTGAGGTTTGCTTTCTGTGATACGGTAAAGCTCATACGAACTCCAAGTTCATGTGAAAGAGAAGCACTGAAAATCACCCTCACTGAACTGCGTGACACTCAGCACAGGATAAGAAATAGGAGGGCGAGGAAAAGGCGTTTCCTTCTCCCCTGCTGCAGTGTTTAAAGATGACCGTCTCCCCGCTACCCAGGAGAGGTGCTGTTCTCCCCTCCACCACAGGGCTCCAACAGAGCCAGGGGTTTAGCTTCCATTTCTGACTGTCAGTGAAGCCATCGATGTTGTGATGAGTCTGTTATGCGTGTCACCTGCTCTGAGGGAGGATGAAACAGCCCCCCTCAGTAACTTGTCCAAAATCACACAAATAATGCGTGACAATCTGCTCGCCGTCCCCCTGCTTTCTGACCCACCCTGACAGAGGGAACCTGTGTTGGAGAGGGACTCGCCATGGGTCCCCTCTGGAAGCACAGGGAGAACTGGTGACTGTCCCCTGGAGAGCTCCTCTGCGACTTATTTTACTCAGTCCTTTTCCAAGGAGCCCAAAGCCTGTCATGGTCCCACATATTAATCTTCCCCATTGACTGGGGGCACCGTGTGGGCTGTTATTACCACTGTTCTTATGGATGGGAAAATTAATGCGGCCATGTGGAGGCACAAATGTCAGCCTGTGAGTGGCAGGAGGGCCAGAAGTCTTGCCACCTAATACATAATCCACAGCCCGGCCACTAAATCTTGCTCTTTGTGATATGGTAAAGCACACGCAGGCAGACTACTATTAATCTTTAATAAAACCAAATGTCAACTATACTGTTCTGAACCATCACTCAGCCTCTAGGATAATATCCAGTGTTAGTCCATCTTAAGACCACAGGCTCATACATAAAGGTTGAAACAAAATCCAATTTCCTGCCTATAATTACATAAATTATTTTTAACCTGTCACAACAATTTTACATGAGAAAGGAAAATTAATTATGCCATCAATTTACACTTGAATATTTTCCTCCTCTTTCAGGAGTTCATCCTCTATTATTGTGGATGGATTATTTTCCCTTTCCTTAAAGAATTCTTTAAAATAATGATGTCATCCTGATAAATGTTGCATTTCCTATCCATCAGTAGCAGATGTGTCCTCCAACAGAGGACAAGTCTAATGCTCTGTGACAGCCCAGGGAGGATGACAAACGACCATAACGCAATCCGAGTCTGCTCAAACTGCGTTCACCAGGCTGTCTGTCTGTCTCTCTCCCTCTCCCTCTGTCTCTGTCTCTCTCTTTTCACAAATACATAGCAGATACAAAACTGCTACCAAAAAAGTGCCTATAGGTTTCCTCAAATGTCGAACATTATTAATAACCATTATACTAAGATCTTGATGAAAGTTATGTGTTATGAGCTGCCTCAGCGAAAAGCTCAGCCTGTGGGCCTCACGTAGCACCTGCAGCGCCCCGGATGGTCTGCAGGCACACCGTAGGTTCTTTAGATAAGCGCCGCTGGCAAACCCAAGTCTACACAAATGCCCTCCTCCCCCCAGGCACTGCTTTTGCTTCCCAGCCTCGTTTGGTAGGAGCTGTCCTTCTCAGGTTGCCGTGGCCAACACACTGTGGTGAGGTCAGGGGCGCAGGGACCAGCAAGCCTTTCCCGCCGGCCACCTGGTCATTTGTGCCCTGGAGGCCCTTGGCACCTGGGCCTGGCCTGCTGCATCTCTAGATGACACTGGCACATCACCCTCTCATACCATGGCGGGGCGGACATGCAAGCGTGGGACATGCCGTGCCGAGACCCCTTGGGCTACAAAGTCCGCAGGTGCAGGCAAAGTGGCCATGACCTTGTCCAGGGATGCCATCTATTTCCTCATCTTCCACACCTATAAAGTGGATGTTTAGATCTGCTTCCAGAAGCCCATTTCCCCAGTCCTGAAAGCATGCACTGGGAATTGCTTATTATTATAAAATTATAAGATATTGTTATGGTTTAGGTAAGTGTCCCCCAAAGCCTGACGTTTAAAAAAAGTCTTGCTCCTCATTTCCTTTCACGACAGGGAAGGTATAGAACCTTTAAAGAGTGGGACCTAGTTAATATGGTTTTAGACACTGGGTGCCCTCAAAAGGTAGCTGTGGGACACTGGCCACCTCTCTCTCTCTCTCTCTCTCTCTCTCTCTGGGTATACAAGCAGCTATACCCAGATTCCTTGTCATATGTTCTGTGTCACCAGACACTCAAGCATCAGGGCAGTGAATCAACCATGGACTGAACCCTCTGAAGCTATGAGCCAAAAAAACACCTTTTCTCCAAAAGTTGATCACTTCTGGTATTTTGTTATAATAACAGAAAGGTGACAAAGTTTTAAAAGGATAAAATATATGCGACACATCTTTTTTCATCCGTCTCCTCCCTCTCCTTTAATCTCTTGGTCCCCTTCTCTTTTGCAAAATGTCTCTTCCTGTTTCTTCTTATCTTTCTTTTATTTTGTTATTTATATTTGGGGTTTCTCATGTAAACCATGTGATCTTTACATTTACGTGTCTGATTTACTTCACTTTTTTTTGACAAAAGATTTTTTAAAATTTTTCCTTGCTGTAAACAGAAACATAGCAAATAGACTAGCAGCTAAATATTTGTACATGCTCCTATTTAGGGAAAAATATCCCAAAAGGTAGCTTTGCGTGGCCAAAGGAGGTCATAAGGAAAAATAATCTGGCCTAAGTTAATTTTTCCAGATGGCCTTCCAAAATATTTTAAAATATCAAGGTCATTTACTCGAAGGAAACTACGTGTATCAATATGTTTTCCTAAATACATGCTTGCATTGCACCTGAGCACATCCTTTGGGGGTAACTGGTTGCATCTATGCCACAGCTGCATTCTTCCCATGCTCCCCTCTCCCTTCTCCCTCCAGCTCCTGATCCCCTTTGCTTTTGCAAAAGATCCATCTCCGTTTCCTATGATTTTTCATTTTGCTCTTGAATTTATTTATACTTCTGCACAACTTGTAACGCTGAATGTAAACTGATTTCAGTGTATACGGTGTCTGTTTCTATATGGGAAAGATACACATATACATGAAGGTATAGGTATGTATACATTTATATTTTGAATTTTGACTTAGCTACAAGTTTTCAGACAGTACATTATTTCTCCTGAACATTATTTTGTACTATTTTGTACATTATTTCTTAGTCTAATATAACCTTTCCATTTCATTTAGCAGTAAACGACTGAAACATAATGTGTCCACAAAGGCAATTATCCTAACAGTTCTAATTATCTTGTAAGGCTTGCACGTCTCTCCTCTAACCTGTGGATACACAAATGTTTGCTTTTTTTGGAGAAGGAAAAGATAAACAGAAACAATGTTCTTTTTATCAATTCACTAACTCAGGAGAATATCACTTCTTCAAAATAAAAAAAACGCTTTGAAATGAGAAAATGCAAAAAATAAAATTTCTAGTTGAAAAATTTAGATATCCCTAAGAACAAATAACTGGGGGTTTCGAACTTAAATGATATATACACATACATGTATAAAGTTGGGGTAACTTATTCATGTTATTTCAAAGGTTTTAGTGCCTAAATTCCTGCTGATAGGTAATTTTCTTTTTCAAAAAATAGGTCTAATGTTAATTTCCTATGAATTAAAAGTGAAGGAAAATGTTACCTAATTTCCTCAAAATCTACACTGAGTGTGGCTGGCAGGCAGCTCAGTGACAAAGCGTGTGTCCAGTGTGACACAGCCGTGTCATCCACAGCACGGAAAGAAGGAAAAAGACTAATTAAATATTCTAAAAAAAAAAAATAATGCCTTACTCTTTTCCAGGCCCATGGTAAGGAAGAGGCAAAACTGGAACTGACACTGGCTGAATCCGTACTCACGGATGGTACGTTAGGCACCCTTCTCACTAAGGCTAGGACAGAGCTCTGCACCTAAAACACACGCTCACACTCTTTGTGAAAGTCTAAATTTTTAACGCTAAAGACTATAATCTGTAAGTGGAGTGATGTAACACCTACGGCTTGATATTTCTCAAACTACTGAAAAGTTTTCAGAAGCAAAGGAGATTTTTCTCCCCAAGATGGGAAAGCGCCACTGTCAGAGGGCCTGCTCACCTTTGGACCTCGGCACCCCACCATCTCAGGGGCTCCAGGGGTCATGTGTTCTAAACTGAAGGAGACTGACCTTGGCATCGGGGCTGCTACCAACTGAAATTTCCCATTGTTTCCTACTATTGACCTTTCACGGTTTTCAGGCTTTTGGAGACCAAACCAGTTCTTACAACGGTGGGCACACTGAGAACAGCACTAGGCTCAGGACAGATGTGTCCCGGATGCAGTCCTGCTGTGGCCTCCCTCCTGGGACGGGCCAGGGCTGGCCAGAGGCCTTAGGGACCACTCCAGGACGGAGCTGGAGGTGTGGACCATGCCCCAGAATGCTCTGCTCTCATATGTTTCCCACCACAGTGGTCCACACTCTGGGCAAACCAAACCGTGTCTAATGTGTGTGCGTGGCACACAGCCTGGCATCGTTCCAGCAGTTAAGGGGACCATTCCAAAGGGATGGCCGGGCTCACACCTAGAACAGAGACGACACAGACAACTGGAAGCTGCATTGTTCCACAGAGGTCCTGGGACGGGCAGTTATGGTTCAGTCCAGGGGAAGTCTCCTCAGCCTGTCCCTCCTTCACAGATGTGGACAGCCTTTGTCGTCTCTGCAAACAGGAAGCTTTCCTGACACAACTGCTAAACTGGAAACCAAAGCAGATGTGCTGTTTCCCAGAGAATCAATAAAGCAACTGTACACCTAAAAATATGAATAACCAGGGCTCTAATTTATTTGGAAGGATCTGGGAGATCAGGCAACACAGGTCCCCACTACCGCAGGGTGGGGTCTCCCCGTGGCATGTAACTGTGCCCGCATAGACAGGTCCATCGGACGGCAGCAGGAAAGGAAAGTGTGGCCCACAGGCCCTGACTTTCTTCTCTGAGACGTGAAAGGGTGGGGGTGAGAACAAAAACCCCCAAGGAAGAGTCTCGGGCAAACCATTCTCCAAACCCAAATATGTGGGCTATCGTGATTTCAGGGTCTGGACTAATCAATGCTGCTGTTTGTACAGGTGAAGGAGGAACTTCTGCTGCAAGAAGCTGTTAACCTCAAGTGGTTGTGAGTTGCTTTACACACAGGACACTTCACACTCTGACCCCTTTTTGAACTCACTAGCAGCTGGGAATCCTGGGATCATTTTCTAAAGAAGTCTTCCCTCAGCTCTCTAGGGCGAACAGGGGAGGGTGGCCTCCGCGTTTGAAAGTTAAGCTCCAAAGGCCAGCACCGGGAACCAGGAAACACACTCCCTCCCTCGAGATCCCTTCTAGGTTACAGAAGTTCGCCTTGGGCATAGGGTGACTCAGAGGAAACAGGCAGTGTCCGGACTCACAAGAAATGACCATTCGGTCATTTAAACAACTCCAAAACATGGGGGGAGGCACACTTGGGGGCATGGGGTAAAACTACCTAAGAGTTTTCAACTGGTACAAAAGGCTACCGATGAGTGGCCATGGCGTAGGCATGGTCAGTCCCACCCTCCCTAGGATAGTCCCTGCTTATCCCGCAGTCCTGCTCCAGAGAGCTGCTACCTCCACATCTCCGCCATGGCCTTCACCACCGACATCGCCTCCAGTCTCCGCGCCAGCCTGAGCCGCACATGACGGATTATCTCTACTCTCCCTTACGGCTGCAGCCCAGGCAGACCCTCACCCACGCTTGGGTCCACACACTGCCCAGCCCTTTCTGGAAAGCCAGTTCTGATGGGATCCAGTTATCCTTTATTTCCATCTGGATTTTCCTACATCAGAAGACTTTCCTCCTGCTGCTGCTCCAAACCCTGGATGCCAGGGAGGGCTCTTGGCATGGCTCTGCAAGGTCTCTTCCAGAACCCGGCATTTGGTTTTGACACTGTCTTCCTCTCGTGTAGGTGGATGCTGCCAGACTGACGCTGTGGGGACAGCGCATCTTCCTGCTGGGTCCAGCCACTGCCTCTCATCTCTCCGCGGTCTCTGCTTTGAGATGAGCCACGGAGCCCTGAATCCCTTCTCTAGGGACAGACAACCCTCCCTGCCTCTCCCTGTGAGCTTTGGCTTTAGACCCCTTGACCTGAAAGCGTAATGCCTCAGAGCTGCAAACTCACACCTGACCATACACGATGCTCCTTCTCCATCTCCATCACACTGGACCCTACCTGATGGACCCCCAGCTTCCTTCCTGGGCTCCATCTCTGGGGACCCCAGATCTGACCCTCCCGCTGCCCCTCCCTGTCAGTACCCTGCTCCACAGGGCAGGTGGAAGTGCAGTGCCCGTGCCTTCCTCCTCTTCCCACAACGGCTTCCTGTTTCCTTCCATGCCTGCTCTCTCCTGTGCTGTCTGTCATGGTGGAGGCCAGTGATGGCACGAGCAGAACACTGGGGGAAACGGGGTGTCTCTGAGGCCTGTGAGTCAACATGCCAGTGAGAACAGACATTTCACAGAGGAGCAGAGTAAGAAACAACACTGAAAAGAAGGGGGATTCATGCACGAGAGTTTAATATTTCTATGCTTCGCCTATAAAAGACAAAGCCACTGACAGTTTCGGTGTAGGGAAATATTCTGACCCAGCCATGGTGAACCTTCTAAAGATCGAAGGCCCAAACTGCAACCCAAACTCACTCATTGCCCCCAGGGCGCCAATGCTGCCATTAGACCTCAGTGTCTGAGGACTGGCTTGGCTGCTAGGCGACTTGGCTTGCGTGGTCACTCTGGCACCTTTTCCATTTGTCCCCACCACTGATCTGACGCAGGAGGTTTCAGGGAAAAACTCACGTGGTATCAAGGAAAAGGAAGACAAGAGAAATCTAAATCTGAATGGTCCTAAAATGAGATTTAGTCTAGAATATTCTCTTGTCTCTGCAGAACATGTCCTTACAGGCATTACATCTATTATGTAAAAAAAGACAAAAAACTTGTAAAAACATTAGCTGTTCTGTGGCTGTCTGTCTTGTTCATTTCTGGAAGGAGACTCTAGCATAACAGAGATGCCAAGTCCAGGCTAGCCACCTTGCTTCCAAATTCAAGCTCCAAACAATTTAGGATCTTACTACTAATAGGAATGTAAGTAAGTTCACATTCAAGGAGAAAACATGGTTTCAGTGGAAAAATATTGCAGGAAAAACTGGTAAAATAGTTTGCATAGCTTTGGTTCCAGCTACCCTCACTCATGTAACACTACATTTCAACACGGAACCCCTGGGGAGTATCACTCAGTCCCGCTGTCCTATGTCACATGGCAGAAAAAGAGGCATAGGGCACAAGGCGAGAGACTTTCTCAGTCCTGAGTCACAATACCAGGACTACACCAGCTCATTTGGGCTCTCTCAGACTAAGGTTTTGTTTTTAATTGCAGAATCGAGGGAAACTTAGTGTTTTATTCGTGGTCTCATGATGCCACAACCTTCAAATGCTTCCTGCAAAATGGCAGCCAGTAATATTTTCCACGCACCTGAGCCCACCAGGGATCACACTCCAATTTCAGACTGTGTCATGAATTCTCTCAAAGCCCCCCGCAAGGGCAGTCTGGAAGCGAAGGCTGCTGCAGATGCATCTTTGCTGGAAATGCCCTTGCTCTCCCTTCTCTGTTCATCGATGCATTTCTCACCCTTCACCAGGAAGCCCTGGTGGCTGCAGTGACCAGTGCCGCTGCCACTGAACGCACACCGGTGCAGTATGGGCCCACACAGCCTCTGGCCTGCAGCCCCTTACACTGCTGCTGCGCGTGCCATGTGTTCGCCTGGGCACTCCATGCAGACTCTAGCCTGGGCGAGGGACAGCCTTAATCTCATCACATCCCCAGTGCCACTGAGAAACAGCTGCACAACTGCTGGCACACGGAGGGCGTGAGGCCAGCGTGGAGCTCTGCACACATGAGTAGGAGACAGGGCTTCCTGCAAAACTCCAGGGGAAGGCAAGGCAACATTCACAGCCAAAGCCATGGGAAGCCAAGAGAACGATTCATTACTTTTCCTCTGTCAGCCAACCACGTTATTAAACACTAAAATACAAAGAAGTAACATTGCCAGTTATTTAAGTTTGGAATCAATGTGCTCAAGTGCCAGGATAGAGAAACACATTTTTCTCTCATTCTTTAATTATCTATTCCCCAAAACAAGAAGAGCTTGTATTTAGAAATATATAACAAAAGGAGGGCTTTTATTTTAAGACTTTAAGCTGAAAGATCAAAGCTTTCACCAGCCTTCTCTGTCAGCCTTTAATTTCCCCCTCGTTAGTCTTGTCAGCTGCTGGCTATTGATTTCTGAGATTTATTCTGCACTGTACAGAACTGAGCTGCAGACCTCCTACTGTCTGCACCTGATCTTCTGTGATTTTAGGCTGAGGAAGGGGACAAGGCCACGCAGGGGCTGACGTGGGGAGGGATACAAGCATTGTCATCTCGCAGATGCCCGATTCCTTTCTTAGTGCTTTTAACCACGAGACAATAATCTACCATCAGAAACAAGCAAAAAGTTCCAAGTAATCTAATACACAGCTTCCACTCAATGTCAAAATTTCAGTTTTTAGAATTAAAGCCCAAGTGGCCAGTAGAAGATTTAATCCAGAATCTCAAATCCCCGGTGCAAGGCACTACTTTACTCCATTAGCAATCTTCGTCATCTGTAACCCTGAATATCAACCATGGTATCTGGAACAGTTGAGGAATTCCAGGCTTTTTGTTTGTTTTGGTGTCAGGGATTGAACCCATGGCCTTGTACTCTACCACTGAGCTACACTCCCAGCCCCAGTTCCACCTTTTTCTCTACTGGTTAAATCAGGATGAGCAGCAGTTAACACAACTCCTTCTAGGGTCTTCCTGCCCTGTGGCTTGCCGGGCTCCTGACCAGGAGTCACTGGACTTTGCTGTTCTTAACTTGAAAAAGAGACTATTTACGGTGACTCACTTCAGAACGCACTCAGTTATTGGCAAAGGGCTTCAGCAAATATGTGAGGCTTCCTGGATTTTTGGAAGGGATGCTATCCGATCTGGATGACTCTCTTAATTGCCCAGAAAAGGCAATTCATAAAGTTCCAGTGTGAGAGGTAGAGGTAGACTGCAGACAGGGAGTGCTCTGAGAGGCGCACAGCTGGGTAGGAAGAGTGACCGCTGTCTTTACGGAGCAAGTATTTCTCCATTTCTCAAAGTTGTCTTCACGAGAAACCCTGGCACTTGTGGAAATGCAGATCCCTAGGTCCCCAGCCTTGAGATTCAGAATCAGCCAGTCAGAGGTCAGCTAAAGGTCACTGAGCTAGAGTGATGGCCCTCAGCCCCGGCAGGGAGGCAGGCTGTGGGATCCAGATTTCCTTTCGGACAAAATTGACAAGCACATTCCAGAGCAGCGCAAAGGAAAACAAACTCCAGGAAGCACTGAGAGATGAACACAGCATTTGTTTGTTATCTAATGGAGGTAAAATTCCTAAAATGAGACTTCAGAGAACATTCTCATTAACGTCTTCAGGAAGATGCAAGGATACGAGGGAACTTGCAGCTTTCCATCTTCTGGGGACTCCTAGGAGGGTCTGTGGTGACACTCACAAGGTCAGGGACATGACCCTCTCTGGTGAGAGTCCAGGGACCCAGACTTTAGTGACAGGACCCATGCACAACACGGCAGCTCTAAAATCCTGAGTCAGTCTATTGCTGTGGTTCTAGAAATGCAACATCGTCCCAGCCTAAGCTCTGAGCCAACAGGAAGCAGGGCAGGAAGGTGCCAGCTTCCAGAGCTGGGAGACACCAGGAGTTCAGCTATATCCACCCGTTTTAACATTTTGAGACAATATCTCACTAAGTTGCCCAGGCTGGAGTAGAACCCATGACACTCCTGCCTCGGTCTTCCAGCATGTTTGGGATTACAGGCACATGGCTAGCTCTCATGGCCAGCTCAGCGGGAGGTTTATAATGAATGCATTTTCTGATAAACTTTGTGATCAACTATACAGGACAGCCAGGAAGACGCCTCATAAGGTAATATGCAGATGCCTTCTGCTAAGCATTTGTCCTGTGGACAGAACCCCAGTGGCACAAGCGGCTTCCACCCGGACAGCAGAGACCGGGCCCTGACTTCTTCCAGCGTAGCGTTACGTTTAAAGTTTTATAAGAAAATTTAAATTTCACTGAGTTCTCCTCCACATATTTATGAATGCTTAGGACAAAGGGCATGATCTACAGTTCACACAGGAGGGACAACTGGCCGTGCAACCCAGACTTTCCTAGTTAGTAATCAGAACACACACAGCCGGTGCTGGGGGCGGTGGGACTGGCAGAGCCGCTGGGAAGGTCCTGAGTTCTCTCTTCCAACAGAATGAATGGGGGGCTCCAGCTGCTCCGGCAGCCGGCAGATGAGGAAGACCTCACCTTTCCCTAAGTCACCCTAAAACCAAATATATTAGATTCCTGCTTACACAGGAGCACCACAGAGCCCATGGGATTGAGGGGATTTTCTAAAGGCTGTCCCTCTATTTGGATGTGGCTCTTGAAATTACCTTCAATAAGGAGAAAAGGCCACTCATTGGTCATTAGAAATTAAAAGCTTTAATATACAAAAGGCAGATGGCAGGGATGCTGAAGTGGACTTGAGTTTCAGCTGTCTGGTAAGATGGGCCCAGCTCTCAAGGGCTGTCATCCCAGGCACAGCCAAAACACTGCTGGAGGTGGGCCTGGTACAACTGGAGAAAGGGTCCCCCAAAGGCTCTCGTCTTACAGTTTGGTTCCAGTCTGCTGCAGCCTTTAAGGGGCGTGGCCTTGAAGGAGCTGTGTGAAGGAACATCAGCCCTGGTCTCTCTGTCCCTCCCTGCTCTAGGCCACCATGAGGTAAGTAGCTTTCTCAGCCACCTGCTCTGCCTCCCCCAAGGCCTGGAGGCCACACGCCAACACTAAAGCTGCCAAAGCAGTGATCTAAAATAAACCTTTCCTCCCTTTAACTTAATTAGCTCAAGGATTTTGTTGCAAAAACAGAGAGCAAATAATATAGGGTTGGAGCCTTGGCTCTGACTCTGTGTCCTGCTGTTCACCTGCTCTGAAACTCAAGGGCGGTCACCTCAGCACTGAGCCTCCACTTACACACCTGTACCATGGGGGTGACGGCAACCTGCACCAGTGCTCCGAGAATTAGACCGCGTTACGTACGTGAAAGCACTGGGCAAAGGAGGCATCTCTGCATCAAAATGAAGAAATATGCCACACCAGAAGGCTGCAGCCAGAAAGTAAAAGCTTCCCCCCAGAGACAGGACCCTATCTGAAGGAAACCTGTTTGCTTTTAATGGGACAGAGACATTCTGGCCCCACAGGGATAAAGCAAGGCAGCGCTCCCTGGGTGGGCTGGTGTAGCGGTGACCCGGTTAGGAAAGGGTGTCTCCCAGCTGAGCCTGGCTAATCTGGGCCGGCTCCCCACAGATTTCCATGGAGCCACTCCCCAGCCATGCCCAAAGGGCCATTCTTTACAAAGGCTCTGGAATGAATGTAAGGGCCCCACACAAGAGGCAGCTGTGCTTCTGGGGAACACTCACCCTTCTCCCAGCAGGACAGCTGGGGTCCACAGAAATGCAAATTCTGTCATCCGTGCAATGGGAAAATGTTCTGCTCTGGAACGTAAAGGTGAGAGGTAAGCATCTGCAGCAAGGAGCTGGCAGCACACTGACATCTTAGCAAATAAAATGCAAAAGCCAATCCTGCGCAGAAGAACCGTGGCGGGGGGAGAAGACTGGTTTCCTTTACACGACACTGAGTGCGTTCAGGTAGACGCCACATCACCCCACACCCCAGGACTCTGCAGGGTCCCCTCAGCTGTGTGATCCACGGTAATGGATCCCAGGGTCACAGGCTTTTCTTGGTTCTGTCTTTTTCCCCCACGCCGAGGGTCAGCTCTGAGACAGCAGGTCGGCCCTGCTCTGTCCACTCAGACCCAAGCCCACCGGGACATGTTCTTGTTTTTCATAAGCGCACAAGCTAGGCAGGCAAACAGCCAATCAGAGTATGCTAACTCGCCCCTAATGACATCAGGGTGAATCACCTGTCCGATTTTTCTACCCAATTTTCTACAAGACAGTCACTACTCACATGGCAGATGCCTGCGCGCGCGCGCGCACACACACACACACACACACACACACACACACACACGGACAACTTACATGAAAGTGTGGGAAAAAAATCTATGAACTGCGAAATCAGTGATTCTGTGGATCTCTTTCGTTATTTGAAAACAAGAGGCTTACACAACACACACCCTCTCGACCCCATCCTAAATAAGAGCTGTTTTCAAATTAAAGTCCAGTCACTCTTAGACTCAGAACAATCCTCGATTCATTCTCAAATCAGAGAAAGACTTGGATTCTAGACATTTGGGGTGTAGCTGAGATCCCCTGTCACATTCTCTCGGGTCGCACTGGGCTGGGTGCATTCCCGGGTCAGTCCCGCACGCACGGGAAGGGCTGCTCTCTCTCTGGAGAGGCGTGTGTACTCTACGGGAAGCACTTGACTCCCATTTGCAGGACCCTGGCACACTCAGGGCTTCTGGCAGGAAAAGGGGGAGGGACTTGTTGCTCCTCTGGAGAAGGAAGGGAAACAGGGTCATCCTCTCCCTCCTTCACCTGTTTCTCTGAACAGGCTGGTCATGGACAGAAGGCCGTAGGTGGCACGAGGAGTATGTGCTTAAGGACCGTCGCTTGTATGTCACAGCCCTGAGATGTACAATGAATGAGGCTACAAGTCTGTGAGCTGGGCGTGGTGGTGCACACCTGTAATCCCAGCATTCAGGAGGCTGAGGCAGGAGGATCTCTGTGAGTTTGAGACCCACCTGGGCTACAAAGTGAGTGGAAGGCCAACCTGAACTGCATAGTGAAACCCTGCCTCAAAAAGACAAAAACAAAACAAAACAAAACAAAAAACCAGTCTATGGATGCAAAAGAACCACTGCCTCTCAAAAGCTTCAAAGAATACTTTTCCCATAATTAACTCCCAGCATTGTGTTTGGGGATTTGAGGTACAGCCTGATGCCATTTCGCAGAAGTGACAATTCCTGCTATGCCCGGTCATCCTCTAAAGGGCTCTGGGGAAGGGGCCCACTCTGCAGATGCCGTGAGGGGTGAGGCCAGGTCCCCCTCTCTCTTCCGGAGAATGCTGGCCCCGTGGCCTGCACTGGAACCAGACCCCAGCTGCTGCTCAGCAGAGGCGAGGCGGGGACCACTGTACGACATGCGCAGAAGCACGTGCCAGGAATGCCAGGCTGTTCTGTCCAGTTCATTTTCATTTTGGGCCTAGCATAGAATTTTTAGAGGACTCTTTGATATTTCAGATTTTAATAGAAAAATCTAAAATTAAAAAAAAATTTGCTTCCGAAACCAGTTAGTCCCTTGAGTTATTCATCAAATTCTCAAACTTCAGAACACACTGGAGTCACCCACAGGACTCGTGAAAGCAACACTGACCGACCCAGCGGCCAGAGTAGTCGAGCCTCCTGGCCCACGGACCCTGCAGGAGTCAGACACAGCAGAGTGGGCACGGCCAGTCCTCACGACCTCCGGGAAAGCAGAGGGCTGGCACCTGCGGGTCCCCGATTCCTGGCACCTGCACCACTTACTCCAGACTCTTCCTTAGTGCAGCTGACCAGGCGCTGGCTGATTAGCCTGTGCCCATGGGGAAGGCTACAAGGTGACGCCCACAAGGAACTGCTTCCTGCACCACCTGACACAGGAGCCTCAAAGCAGGCTGGCCGGGCCACTCCTGCAGGCTGCTGCCAATGTTTTAGAAACCAAAATAAACAAGAGGACAGAAACTGCATGATGCATCTGAACTGAGCCCTTGAACACTTTGCTGGCTACAAGCTACCCTTTCCAGGAGTGTGTCTGACCTTTTTTCTGCTGAAGGGGAAGCTTCCTAAATCTAAACATACACGAGTGGGTGGATTGTCCATAATTTTCCTATGATCTCATCTCATGTGGTCCTTTAACAGCCAAAATAATCAGGAGTAGTGTTTGCTGTTCAATGGCAATCATTTTAAATTCTGAGCCTTAATGGCTTCAGCTGAGGCAGAACCATTCAAGGAAACCAAAGGAAAATGCCAATTATCACACACAGCAGGTGCTGACAGTGAACTCCGTGTTAAACGCCATAAATCCATGTCTTGATGTTAGCAGGGTGTTATTTGTTGAGTGGGGCCAGTCCCACAGCCTCTCCCGTCATTGCTGCTGATGCCACGCAACCTTGGCAGGCTGTGGCTGGCGAGCAGCAGTTTAGAGTGGCCAGGGGCATGGCCTGGCTCTTCACTAATGATGCCAGTGCAGAGCGTGGGCCAGCGGGTCCAGGAGCCCTGCAGATGCTGACCATGGGTCCTGGAGTCATTGCATGATTATTCCCAGTTTTCTAAATGGTAGCCTTAGGAATCACACAACCAGTGTGCACAGAGGCTTGGGTTGTGGGGTGCACATTAACAATGAAGCCTTTCCCCCAGTCTTCTAGCGCCAAAAACCTCTAGGTTTGTGTCTGCCCAATCTTCCAGTGGCTTTGCTTAAAATCTGGCGGAACTTCCAACAAAGCCATTGGACCAAACATGTGTACACTGGCCCGTATATACCAGGTTTCAAGTTTCAGAACAAACACGGGCCTTGGAGTTTGTCCCAAAGACCCTGCAGGGAAGAGCCGGCACCCACAGGCATGGCCGAAGCTCCGTCCAAGAGGCGCGGTCTACACCGCCCGTCTTAGCCGAATGCAGCTCCTTCTTGCGCCTCCCGCCAGTTATTCTGTGTTTCAGCTGAAATGTCATTTTTCGCTCAGCATTTTGGAAATGGTGCTCTTTTCCCTAGGCGCCTGCAATGCTCACCAATCTAGCTCACCACTGTTCTTCACAAGCCTTCAGGTCGTTTGCTGTGATCCAAATTGAGCAGTTCATTCAAGCATCTGCAACTGCTGGAGAAGCAGGTGAACGAGTCTTCGGGATATCGCGCACGGACGTGAACAACACGAGGGCCCCACGCTGTGTCGGCTGCCTGGGCCAGAGCTCTGAGCTTCCACTACCATCCAGGACCGACTGCTTTCACCCCTTTCCTGTGGTTTGGTGATACATGGTCTGCAGTGAGCAGGCAGCCACCGGAAGGTGCATTCTATGTTTCAATCAAATGCGATCTAGAAAGACAGGCACTGCGGCCATAAATGCATGCATCTGCTCCTACGGGGCCTATTTCCAGCTCCTTACAGCAAGCGACATTCCCCTGCTTAACCAAGACTCTGCACCGTGTCAACAACTGCCTTTGCATAAAAATGTGCAGGCTTGCGAAGGCAGAGAGAATCCTGCTATTCAAATACACCTGCAGACATCCAAACATCTGATTGCTTATTGACATATACTAAGACTATGATACATCAGAAAGCGAGTCTCATAGCAAACTGATTTGGGAACGTGCACGTCCCACTTCGGTTAATGCGCTTACTAATGGTTTATTCCACTGTGGGCTTTTGTTTAAACAGAGTACAATTTTCAGCTATCTACAAATTCAATTTATGTTTCTGGCATCAGGGACCGTGATGATTAATTTTATGTGTCAATCTGACTGGGCCACAGGGCACCGAGGCACTGAGCAAGCACAATTCGGGGTGTCAGTGACCGTTTGTGGATTAGTGATCTGAATTAGACATCAGCTGAGTACAGTGGATTGGACTCGCTGCCCACCCCAACCAGCTGAAGGCCTGAAACTGGGGGAATCAGGACTGGCACCACTTTGGCACCATCTCCCCTGGGTCTCTGGCATGCACACTGCCCACCTGGGGGCCAAGCACCCCTGCTGCGCTAGCCGCTCCCTTGCAATCCATCTCCACACTGGCCCACACCCACCAGGTCGATTTCCCTGCAGAAACCTCCTTAATCCAGCACTGACACACAAGGGCCACCTTGGGCTCTTCTCTGTATATCACTTGTTTACCACTTAAAGGTTCCATGAGCGACAACTCACTCTGCATCTTACCACCGTCACCACAGCTATCTCAGGTCCCTCGTGTGAGTCTCAACACTACCTCTGTGGCTAGACGACATCCCACAGCCCTGCTCAGAGAGGGCTTTTTCTTCTCTGGGGAGCCACACACCCTGCCCAGCCTGCACTGACTCTGCTGTCTGCATCAGGGATCAGGTATTTATCCCGAGTTCTTTTTAAGCTGCACTCCAGCATCTTTCATGTAAATGCTCTGTTTCTCAGCTAGATCCCTACAGAGTTCCCTACAACTCTGTATTCACATGCATCACTGCGGGTAATAATGAGGAGGCAGAGCTTTAGAGGTCCCTGCAATGTGGCTGTCTTGGTTACTTTTGTCTTGTTGCTCAGACAAAATACTCAATGCCCCAAGTGAAACAAGGAAAGGTTTATTTAGCTCACAGTTTGTGGAGGTTTCAGTCCACAATCAGCTGGCTACAAGGCAGGGTGGCATGGCACTGGGGCAGCACTTCAAGACAGCAGCCAGAGCATTATATTGTACACAGGCCACCTCCACCCCCTTCAAGGCAGGTATAGCACTCACAAAATCTCCTCTTGCACAGGCTGAGGATATTTACAAAGTCCTGAGGACCCTGGCTCCCTGCTAGGTCTCTGTCAAACTTCTAAACTTCTTGAGTTGACACAATGTATCAACCGTAACAGTGACCTTAGACTGCTGACTTCTGCCATTTACCACAGAGGGTAAGAGCTCCAAGCCTTCAAGAATTGCTGGGTGAAGGCTGGGCACTTGACACTGTCTCACGCACAGCTGCCCATCGGCTTCCCTAAGAAGTCTTCAGTTGCTTTGAGTTCACCCTTTGCCTCCAGGCTCAATCAAGTGAACAATGCAGGCTAATGGTTCAAAAATTATAATTTTTTAGTCCAAATATTTTGTTGAATGAGACCAAATTTAGGACCTCAAAAAAGAAAACAGCACTTTGTGCAGTGCCCTGGTGGTGGAGGGAGGAGTGGGGGTCATGAGAGCTCCTTCTGTTCCCTGCCCACGAGGGCAAACCCCACCCAGGGTCCTGCTCCTCGGGCAGGTGGGCTTGGGGGTGGCCTACTGGCCTAACAAGGGTGGGGCCCTGGCTTCAGACCAAGCACCACAAACAGCCTTGCTCTTTCGGCCCCACACTCTTTCCTGACAGGACTCTTTCTGGAGGCTAATCAATTAAAAATCCAAGAAAAGATTTTCCCCCACACAACATCTTATTAGAAAAATACCTTAGAAAGGGCTCGTTAATCTCCTGAGGACCTGAAACACCACTCAGCTGTCTGGGTTTTTTCCTACACAATTCCCAGGATCTGGGCTTCCCAGGGGCATCCTGTGAGATACGAATGAGCTTTCACAGTGTCGCCGCTCGGCCTCTTCTAGGTTACCAGGAACTGCTTATGACAGGGACCTCGGGCAGCACCTGGCTGTGACACGGTGACCGAGGGCACTGAGCTCTCCCAGCAGTGGGCAGGCAGCTAGCATCGCACCAGTTTACGACTAAGCCAGATGCCACTCTGCATAAAGTTGCTAGACGAGGTGGCAACCACAGATCTACTGGGTATACCTTGCTCCTTTCTGTCAGGAAATTTATCTTCTGCAAGGGTGATAATGAAATTAGACCTGGGATTCCATTATATGCTGCTGCCTTGCAACCCAGGGTATCTGCACAGGACAGCACAGAACCGCGACTTCTGAAGGTCACCTAGGTAGGCCTCTGTCCTTCTCTCTCTTCGCCTCCCTCCCTTGCCAGGCTGCAGCTTCCATTTACAAAGCACAGCAATTCCTCCACGTTACTGTTCAAGCCAGCACAATCCTCAAGTGGTTCAAAGCTCTGGATCCCGGGAAGAAGCAAGCTCTGAAACCCCTCTTCTGCATCCTCCCGCAGAGCGGTTGCCAGCAGACACAGTGTGTATCCTGAGCTGCGGGTGGGGTAAGATGGGTTGGTAAAGTGGATTTTTTTTTTTTACTCTTTAATTTCTACAGTGCTTTCACAAAATTCTCTTGGAGGTCAGGGCACAAGCAGAAAAGCAAATTAGGAACCTCATTCATGGCTTCTTCCTTGTCAAGAATACACTGTATTTGTAAGGATACAAATTCTCCGATTCCACTGAATTACACTCAATTATCCCAGGTCAGTGAGCTTCAAGCAAACTGGAGGCTTAATGGGAATCATTTTTGCAAGGTCTCCATTAGCCGCAATAGCTACTCACGTGGGAGGCCATTACGACACACTGTCGCCCGCAAAGCCTGCACTTGGAGACACTTCCCGTGTTGCCACTGCCATGCCACCATCTCCTCACAGGCAGCGAGCTGCCGTGAGCACAGAGCTGGCTCTGATGGGATGGGGACTCAGAGAAAGGCAGCGTGGAGCAGAGGGCACTGCGTGGCCCAGATGGTCTGGGCAGGCTGTCTACACCTGCTCTCCTGGGTTCACCCTCAAGGGTGGAAGCTAAGAGATCTCTGAATCGGTGCCACCCAACACTTCCCCAACATGAGAAGAGCACTAGTTTCCTGACAATAAACCAGGTGAAGATGAAACCCTAAACTATTGTGGCCTATATTAAATAGTTAGTTCCTTACTGTTGCTCCCATATACACACAGAATTAACTAGCTCTACATTGAAAATATTTAAAAGAGTTGCACCTTTACTGTGATGGGTAGGGTGGAATGCCAATCCCCCCATGGTCCTTAGGAGTGAATATAAGTATCTACCCCTCAGAAATGACATCATTGAAACTGCTTATTACACAGCAATCTATGTAACATCTTCCAAAGGAAGTCAATCAGGTCCTGCTTAGGAGAAATTCCAGGATAATTTGCCTGCAATAAGTTATAGAGACTCGGACAACAGAGAACACTCAGTGCATGCACACACGCATGCACATACACGCACACACACACACACACACACACACACAGAGTTCTTCACACTGCAAACGTGCAAGGGCACTGGTATCTTTGAATAATGGTCAGCGTTCAAGCCAAGAGAGAAGGTGCATGTACATAACAGGTAATTACAGACACCTTGGAAGACCTCCAGGAAGGAGAGGAGAGAAACAGAGGCCCAGGGAAGGGGAAGTGAGAAGGAAGGGAGTGAAAAACAGGATTGCAATTTTCATGGATAAGAATCAATTAGAACCTTAAAGAAAGTTTGCAATAGGGAATGGATTCAAAACTAAAGATGCTCACCAAGGAGAACTGAGCAAATGCAGCAGGAGAACTAAAGTCAGTCTGGATGGGAGGTCATGAGACAGGAGACCACCACGGTGGGAGAGAGGCTGGAAACGAAACAAACCCAGGGCGTGGTAACCGTTACCCTGGAGAGTGCGGCAGGCTGCTTCTCTCCATGCGCTCTTTCCAAAGCCCCCTTTCTTGAGACTGATAAAATCACAGGACGCTACATACCATGAGGGAGCCATTAAAGGAGAAAATAAACCCAAGGGAGCCTAGCTTCACTCATGCACAGCGACTTACAGACGGCTAATGCTGGCGGCCACACAGCTGGGCAGTGCATTCTTAGTTTCCTACGGGCTTTGCCCTCTGTGCGTGGGCTGTGCTAACAGTCACCCGGGCCACTTCGCAGAGCCGGGAAGGCTGCTTTGGCCGAGAACATGAGCTCCCAGATCCTTGTACCTGCAGCACTCTGAGCAACGGAAGTAGGATAAAAGGTTGGGCACCTGTCCTGTGCACCTGTCCCCTTTGCTGTCTTCACTCCTGGGTCTCATTCTACTCAGCTTTCTGACAGGCTGATTATTTTAGAAGTTTAGACCAAGACTGTAATACGGGGTCAGGCTGGCTGACTGACACCCATGGGAGCTAGTCTGAGTCTTCTCTCTCCCCTTTTTCCTTTGCCTACCGTGTTTTTTAGAAGTTGCAAACGCCCGAGCACAGTGGTTCTTCTGTCTAGCACAGGGCCCAGGCCCAGAAGGCCAGGTGATGTACACAGGAGGCTGGCACCAGGCCCAGCAATCCAAAGCTCTAAGACCAGGTGATCGTAACTGCCCAGTGGTCCTGGGGAGAAACATCTCTCAGAACCAAGTTCCCCTGCAGAGGAAACACAGAGAACTTACGGACACCAGTCCTGCCCCAGAAATCCTTAAAAACCTGCCCTTTGTTTAAGGACAACTCGATCTGTGCCTTGGTTAGACTGACTGCCTCCGGCCACTCCCCCTCCTCCCAACAAAGCTCGGCTGTGACAGGGCATGCAGGCTTCTCATCTGTAAGACTCATGGGCTCATTTCCAGTTTCGCTGCCTAAAGATCCCACCGGTACCAGCTCTCCAGGTGGATGGGAAGGCGTGGCGTGGGTGGACGGGAGGAGACTGCAGCCTTGTGCTTAGAGGCAAAGGCGCTCACTGCTCATCGAGTCAGAGCTAAATGCTGATCACTGTGAGAAACTGAAGACCCAAGCAAAAGTACTATGTCCAGGTGGCTGGGGAAGTCTGGATAATAATAGCAATATGTACATAAGAGGAATACAGATTTCGGTTGAACTACCTAGACACCAGCTTCCTTCCCAAGGGTAGACACAAAAGGGCCAGTTATTAGAGGGCATTTCTTGTTTTCTCCTGTCATTTTGCTTATGTTCAAGAAACGTCACACCCACAAACATTGCTTTTGCAAGTTTGTGTTAACAGCAATTCTAACAATAATTATTTTTTTAAATTTTATCTTACAGAGAACAAAACAAAAGAAGACAGAATAAAGCAGATCAGAGCAGAACAATGCGAGCAACACAGCTCTTCACAATACAACTGGACATCAACAGTAGCCACCACGATATCTCCCCTCTGAAATAGTTGCGCACAGCCCCACACTCAACAATATCAAACCTAACAAAATAGAATAAAAGCACCCAAGAGAATGAAACTATTACAAGGCATTCTGAACCAAACAACAGAAGATGAACAATGGCTACCATAATACCTCACACTCCACAAAAAATTTGTTTATAGAACTATCAGCAGTACCTGAACTCTGCACTATGTTGGAACTTTGGGTGCTGGAGAGTAGGCGGCCTACTTGCTGCCTGGTGAGCAGCTGGTGGCCTGGCAAAACACTGACACACCAGGGCGAGAACTAGCAGTGACTCCTAAGCTCTGCATCATGTTGGAACTTTGGGCACTGGAGAACAGGCGGCCTACTCGCCGCCCTGGTGAGCAGCTGGGGGTCTGGCAAACCACTGGCACGCCAGGGCGAGAACTAGCAGTGACTCCTAAGCTCTGCATCATGTTGGAACTTTGGGCACTGGAGAACAGGTGGACTACTCGCCGCCCTGGTGAGCAGCTGGTGGCCTGGCAAAACACTGGCACACCAGGGCGAGAACTAGCAGCGACTCCTAAGCTTGGCATCATGTTGGAACTTTGGGCGCTGGGAGTAGCTGGGGCCCTGCCGGTGCGCGGGCTAAGAATCAGACATTGATCCATCCCCACCCCACACCACCCCCGTTAGCAAGTAGGCACCAGCGGTCTGAGTATCTTTTTGGAGGATGAATGTATACAACGTGGCCAGTAAGGGGGATTTCCTTCTACCATCTCTTTGAAGGCAAAAATTTTTATCACTGTTTTGCTCAGTTTTGATTAATAGTACTGCTGTATTCAATATTCTGTTTTTAAAAGTTTGATATTTCCTTCCATTTTCCTCTATTTGATTGAAAGAACAGCTAACGTGAACAAAATGGGCTGTACTATTGAGCCCATTGCTTGTGTCCTGGTGACCTGCTCTGAGGCTCTGGGTAGTTTTATTGCAGTGCGATTGCATGGGTTTGTTCTGTCTTGTTCTGCTGTATTTTGCTACCTTCAAGAAAAAAAAAAGTAGATAAGAAAGTAACATAATACCTCCAAAAATCTCCCAACTCCACCAAAGCTGATCCATGGATCATGGATGAGGACAAACTCAAAAACAAGGCAACAGAATTATCTAAGGTGATTAAAAGTATATAACAACAACAAAACAAGTCAGTAAGGTACTGAGCAACCTGAAACAGGATATAACTAAGCAGATAATGGACTTAAAAAGTAAAAAGAAGAAAAGAAAGTGCTCTAGAGGATATGGCTGCATGTATGTTTAAATGTGTAGGATTGAAAACCATGTTGCTAAGTTGTTACTGGATCATTGAACTTCTTTGCAGTCTCATTGTTTGAATGTACACTTTGTATGCTTTAATTTTGTAACTTTAACTAGGTCTAAGAAGACAGTATGTAATTTATCAACAAATGATTTCTTACTGCTTTCTTTTTCTGAGATTCTGTATTGTTTCTACCCCTTTTTGTTTTGCTTTTTCTCTTTAAATAAAATTTAAAAAAATTTGTTTATACTATCACACATATCAAAATCCAACAAGACACAACATGACAGAACCAATGGCAACAGGAGAACAAAAGCATGGTAGGACTTCAAAGCAAGACGATATCAAGTCAGCAATGGCTGCCATAATGTCTTGTTTTGTTCAAAGTAGCTGTTCATACCATCACACATAATAAGGTCAAACAAAACAGAATAAAACCATTCCAACCAACGAATGAAAACATTATAAGACTTCAAAGCAATATAATGGGGAACCATGATTACCATAGAATCTTATGTACTCTTACCATTTCTTACACTAGGGAGACGACACGGTATTTATACAGGTGAGTTTGATTTATTTCACTTATGAGTATGGTCTCAAGTTGCATCCATTTATTTATAAATATCTCAATGTGATCATTCTTTATAGCTGAGTAGTAATTCATTGATAAAAGTACAACAACTTTTTTATCCATTCCTCAGTTGATGGGCACTTAGGTTGTTTCCAAGATCTGGCTATTACAAATTGTGCTGCTATAAACATGGGTGCGCATATATCATTGTGGTATGATGTTTTCAGTTCTTCTGGGAATATGCCTAAGAGTAAAATAGCTGGGTCAAATGGGACTTCCAATCCCAGCTTTTTGAGGAATCTCCAGACTGACCTCCACAGTGGTTGCACCAGTCTATACTCCCACCAACAGTGCAGAAGAGTTCCTTTTTCCCCACAGCCTCTCCAGCATTTGTTGTTGGTAGTTTTGTTGATCCTGGCCATTCTTTCCGGAGTGAGATGGAATCTCAGTGTGGTTTTAATTTGCATTTCTCTAATGACCAATGATAATGAACAATTTTTCATGTATTTATTTGCCATTTGTATTTGTTCATCTGAGAACTGTGTGTTCATCTCAGATGCCCATTTTTGGATTGGGTCTTTGAATTTCGGAGGTCTGATTTTTAAAAATTATAAGTTCTTCACAGAAGTCCTTTGTCTGAGGGACAGTTCACTAAGATTTTTTCCCAGTTTGTGGGTTTTCTTTTCACTATGCTGGAGATTTCTTTTGACATGCAGAAACTCTTTAATAAGACATGATCCCAGTTATTCATTCTGGGAAGTATTTCCCATGCAGTTTGTTTCTTGTTTGTGATTACCTACCCCTATGTCTTCAAGATTTTTACCTACTTTGTCTTCCAACAGATTTAGTGTTTCTGTTTTAATATTTAGATCTTTGATCCATTTAGTTTAGTCCATTTTTGTTTAGTACATGGTGACAAGCATGGGTCTAGTTTTAGTTTTCGGCATAGGGAGAGCCAGTTTTTCCAGCACAATTTATTACACAGACTACCGTTCTTCCAGTGAACATGTTTGGCCCCTTTATCAAAGATAAGGTGGTTGAGTGTGTTTGTAGTTGTATCTTCTAATCTATTCCATTGATCTTCAGATCTGTTTTTATTCTAGCACCACGTTGATTTTATTACAGTAGCTTTGTAGTATAACGTCAAGTCAGGGATTGTGATGCCTCTTGCCTTGGCTTTGCTGCTTAGAATTGCCTTTGCTATTCTAGGTCTCTTCTGGTTCCAGATGAATTTTAGGAGTGATTTATTCTAGATCTATGAGGTATATTAGTGGTATTTTCATTGGGATTGCATTGAATCTGTATAACAACTTTGGGAGAATGGCCATTTTTACAATATTTATTCTTCCTATCCATGAACAAGGGACGTCTTTCCATTTTCTGAGGTCCTCTTTGATTTCCTTTTCAGGGTATTATAATTTTCCCTGTGTAGCTCTTTTACTTCTTTCGTTAGATTAATTCCTAAGTATTTCATTTTTTTGGATGCTAGTGTGAAGGGTGTAGCTTCTCTTATTTCTCTCTTGGTGATTTTGTTGTTAGTGTATAAGAATGCTATTGATTTTTGAGTACTTACTTTGTATCCAGCTACTTTGCTGAATTTATTTATTATATCTAGGAGTCTTTCAATGGAGTTTTTGGGGTCTTCTATGTAGAGTATCATGTCTTCTGCAAATAATGATAGTTTAACTTCCTCTTTTCCTAACTTTACTCCTTTTATTTCCCTCTCTTGTCTAATTGCTCTGGCTAGTATTTCCAGTACTATGTTGAATAGGAGTGGTGATAAAGGACATCCTTTTCTTGTGCCTGATTTTAAGGTAAAAACTTTCAGTTTTTGGCCATTTAATACGATGCTGGCTGTTGGTTTGTCATAGATGGCCTTTATCATATTTAGGAGAGACCATCTATTCCAATTCTCTGTAAGGTTCTTATCATGAATGGGTGTTGGATCTTATCAAAAGCTTTTTCTGCATCTATAGAAATGATCATCTTATTCTTGCTTTTGGCTCTATTGATATGGTGGATTACATTTATTGATTTATGTATGTTGAACCATCCCTACATCCCATGAATCCCACTTGGTCATAGTGTATAATCTTCTTGATGATTTGCTGCATCCTGTTTGCTAATATTTTATTGAGAATTTTTACATCTATGTTCATTAGGGAGATTAGCCTGTAGTTCTCTTTTTTAATTAGGTCTTTCTCAGGTTTTGGTACAAGAGTAATATTTGCTTCCAGGAATGACTTAGGGAGAATTTCTTCCCTTTCAATTTCATTGAAGAGTTTGAGGAGTGTCGGCATTAAGTCTTCTTTGTATTTCTTGTAGAATTCTGCAGTGAATCCGTCTGGGCCTGGGCTCTTCTTTGTTGGTAAGGACTTAATTACATTTTCAATTTCATTAATAGAAATTGGGTTTTACATCTTGATCCAGCTTTGATGGTTCATATGTTTCTAGGAATCTGTCCATGTCTTCTGTGTTATCGAACGTATGAGAGTATAGGTTTTCGAAACAGGTGTTGATGATCTTCTGTATTTCCACAGAGTCTGTAGTTATTTCACCTTTTTCATTCTGTATTGCATGAATTTGAGTCTTTCTTTCCTTTTTTAAATAAGGTTGGCCAGGGGCTTATCAATTTTATTTATTCTTTCAAAGAACCAACTCTTTGATTCATTGATTCTTTGTATTGTTTTCTTAGTCTCTATTGCATTAATTTCTGCTCTGATCCTTATAATTTCCTCTCTTCTTTTGGTTTTGGGCTTGGCTTGCTCTTCTTTTTCTAGCTGTGTGAGGTGTAGTACAAGGTTGTTTATTTGTGTTTGTTCTGTTTTCAGTGCAATAAATTTTCCTCTAAGTACTGCTTTCATTGCATCCCACAGGTTATGGTAAGTTGTATTTGTGTTTTCGTTTGCTTGTAGATATTGTTTAATTTCTTCTTTAATTTCCTGTATGACCCATTGATTGCTCCAGAGTGTATTATTCAATTTCAACGTGTTGGTGGGTTTTTTGCAGTTTTTTAATCATTAATTTCTAGTTTCATGGTGCTATGATCCAATAACATGCATGGGATAATTTCACTTCTTTTGCATTTACTTACATATGTTCTGTGGGCTAGTATATGGTCTATTTTAGAGAATGTCTCAAGTATTGCTGCGAAGAATGTATAATCTGATGTTGTTGGGTGGAACACTCTGTATACGTCTATCAAGTCCATTTGTTCACAAGTGTGATTCAGTTCTGATATTTCTTTGCTGATTTTCTGTCTAGTTGATCTGTCCCTTTGTGTCAATGGCGTGTTAAGGTCTCCTGTTATAATTGTTATTGCTTATTTGATTTTTCATTTCTGTTAATACTTGCTTTGTATAGATGGGTGCTCTGGAATTTGGTGCATATATATTTAAGATTGTTATCTCTTCGTCTTCAGTTTTCCCTAACTAGTATGTAGTGACCTTCTTTATCTCTTTGGATCTTTCTTGGTTTGAAGTTCACATTGTCTGCAAACAGAATAGCTACCCCTGCTTTTTTTGAGTTCCTCTTGCATGAAGTATTGTTTTCCATCCTTGGACTTTCAGTCTATGAGTTTCCTTTTGGGTTAGATGGGTTTCTTGAAGACAGCATATGGTTGGACGTTGTTTCTTGATCCATTCTGCCAGTCTGTTTCTTTTAATTGGTGAATTGAAGACATTTACATTAATGGTTATAACTATTATATATTGGTTTATTGTTGACCTGTTATCTTTCTGATGTTGTATCTTTATCTTTCCCTTTAATTGTCTGTCTTGCTTAGTGTTTCTTTTCCTATGTGTATCTAGAATGTCTTTGAGTATTCTTTGCAGGTTTGGTTTGGTGATCATGAAGTTCTTCAGCTGTTCTTTGTCATGGAAGTATCTTATTTCTCCATCCATTTTGAAGGACGATTTTGCAGGGTACATCAGTCTGGGTTGGAAGTTGTTTTCCTTTAGGATCTGAAGTATTTCACTTCATGCTCTTCTTGACTTCATTGTTTGTGAGAAGTCTGCTGTGATTCTGATAGGTTTTCCGTTATAGGTGATCTGTCTTTTCTAACAGCTTTTAATATTCTGTTCTTATGTTGGATTTCTGGGATGGTGATTATTGTATGTCTGGGTGTAGTTTTATTTTGGTTATGGCTGTTTGGAGTTCTATATGCTTCAGTAATCTGAATGTCAGTTTCCATTCTCATGTTTGGGAAGTTTTCAGCTATTACTTCTGTAAATAGCCTCTTGATATCATTTGTGTTGTCCCCTTCTTTTTCATTTATCCCTATTAATCTTATATTGTTTTTCTTTGCATCATCTTGCAGCTGTTGAATTGTTATTTCCTGATTCCATTACACACTTAGAAATGGTAAAAATGCTATTTTTAAAAGATCTTTCCTTTCCTGTTCACTAGCTGCAACTTTATCTTTGAGGTCTGAAATTCTATCTTCACTTTTGTTGAGGCAGTTTTCAATAGAATTTTTGATTTCCTGTATATCTCTTTGAATCTGCTTCATGTATTCTATTTGTTTCTTACAGTGTTCATTCAGGGATTCTATCTTTTTGCTTTGTTCCTCTAATTTTTTAGCTGTGTCTTCTTTAGATGCATTCACTATGTCTTTCACTACTTTTATCATTTCTTCTTTTACCTGGGAGATTATTTCTGATTTGAGTTCCTTCATAGCTTCCCATACCTGCTTCTCTATTTCAGTTGATATCATTTCAGGTATTTCAGGTATATGACTAGTATTTTATTCTATGTATGTGGCTCCCAGGCTTTCTTAGGATGAACTGGAGGTTTGAGATTGCATTTTGGTCTTTTGTTTTGTCATTTTCCTGTATTTCCGTGTTTCCAGCGCTGTTCCAAAACTTTCCCTGGGTGTGTTGGGAATCACCTCCTGTGCCCTCAGCTCCTGGGACTCACGGGCCTTGGCTTCCCTGGTTGAATAAAGGTCACTGGGCGTGGTCCACTCAAGCCTGAGAAGCCTCTCCAGGCTAGTCCAGTGTCCTAGGGGGCTGGGCAGGCACCCAAGCACTAGGAGTGATGTCCCAAACTCTCCCGGGCCAGCGCCAGTGGGCTGGAACTCCCCTCACAGCTGCGTGGGCCTAACTCCCCACTCCAGTTCTAACAATAATTAGACTTAGCCACAAAACAACATTAGAGTGAACTTTTGATTTATTTAAATGACAAATATTAATACATTATACGAATACTTAAACAACACTCAAGGCATACATAAACACCTAATTGAAGTCCTACCTTGTGTAATCTTAAGTTATTTTCTGTACAGGTACTTTCCCCCATACCAACATTGAACTTAATCTCCAACCTCAAATTCTGTGGGACTTAAATCTGACCTGCATTACAAGTCCTCAGAACTCAGGCACCTGCAAATGAATGTTCGTGGTAGCTCTATTCACAGCAGAAGAAATGCGAAAGAAGCCACATGTCAATAACAGTTGAATGTAGAAACAAAATGTGATCCATACATGTAATGTGATATGAACAGCCACAAAAATGAATGACATTCTGATCTATGCTACAATAAAAATGGACCTTAAACCATCACACTTAGTGAAACCAGCCAGCCACAAAGGACAAATATTCCACTCATATGAGATACCTGGGATCAGCAAATGCAGAGAGCTGGGGGTGGGCGTCCTTTTTAACAGGGAGGGAGCTTTAGTTGGGGAGATGGTGAAGGAGTTTTGAGTGTAGATTGTGGTGATACCACACAGCACAGAGGATGTATTTCATGTCCCTCAATTGCACCCTTAGAAATGGTAAAAATGATTCGTATCATGTGTATTCCATCACAATGAAGCTTTTAAACAAGCCCTCCTTACTTCTTTTAAACAAACCTAGAAAGGGTCCGTCCATCCCTGTCACACCATAAGCTAATGAAAAACCATTTACCGGAAACTTCAGCTCACTGAAAGTGTATCTGAATCATTTTTATTTCCAAAGACTCACTTGTTTTTAAAGACATCAGTGAAGAATGAAGTATCTCTTTTACTTCAAATGAAATAAGCTTAGTGAATAAAAATGAATCATAATGTTGACTCTGAAAAGCCATTGTTTTTAATCTGTGATGATATATTTTGAAAATTAGCGGATGTGATACTCATGTGTGTGCCTTAAATCTACTTGTTTTTCATGAATCTCCTAGAACAAGGAAAACAAAATCATAACATTTTCCAGTTCAATTTACACATCAGGCCAGCTGTGCCCTGAGTGCGAGGGTCCCCAGCCCCTGCCCTCTGCTCCCAAGCGCTGGGGAGGCCCACTTGCTGGAGGCCTCCCCCCCACTTCCAATCAGCTGCTTAGAGACCCAGCCAGAGGTACACCCTCCTCCAGCGCTGCCTCTCGCATCCCTGTGCAGCAGGCATCCGGAGCGCGAGCGGATGTCACTGATAATCTAGGACTAATTCAAGGCAGGAAGCATCTCCACGTGTGCTTCACCACCGTCTTAGCTGGGTTCCATGACTCACATGATCTCAGCTGTGTCAGCCTCCCTCTAGTTCTAAGAACCCTTCTAAACCCGCACTGAAAGACAATGAAGGGCAGAACGATGGATACAAACTTTCCAGCCCACAACCCTCAATTCAGGGCAAAGTGGGTTAACAACTTCGCAACTTCACAGTGGTGCGGAAGTGGACCAGTGCAGACGTTGTGCTCTTTACCCTGGGAAAAGTATTCAGTGAACCACAAGCTTTGCAGAACCCGGTTTTGTATTGGGGCAGCACCCCCCTCCTGCTGCACCCCTTTCAGCGCCCTGCACTCATGCACAGTGGGCCAGGCTAAGGGAAGTAACCCAGCGGAAGTCAGGAGAATCTCTCCACGCTTCTGAAGGGGTGCAGTGTGCAGCTGGGAGACGGAGGCGGATCCAGAGTTTGGCAGGGCTTGAACTGTAGAGCTGTGTTTCGTGGATTCTGCATACCAGGCCTCAGGACCATCCTGCACAGCAGGGCGTAACCAGCAGGCCTGCTTCCTCTGGCTCTGGGGCTGGGGTCTGTGGTCTGGGTGTTCCTAGGCTTGCTTTGCTCTGAGACCCCTCCTGTGCTCACAGCTTCTGTTCTTCTGCGCGTCACCCACCACCATCCCTCTATACTCAAACAGCTCCTAATACCCTTTTCTCAGGACACGGACTACACCACTTTAGTTAGGCCTTTTGACTTAATTCTCCCTTGAAAGATTCATTTGCATAGAGCCCCCATCGGAGAGACTCAGAGTTAAAATTCACCATCTGTGTCGAAGGGCAGCTCAATTCCACCCACGACAGCTCAGAATTCTACTATACACAGCCGTGTGTACAGACAGTCCCGAGTTTGAAAATGTCTGAGCCGTGGCCACTCCTGCACCGTGTGGTCCTGACTGAGTGCTGGCAGCCCTGACGCCTCTCTCACGGCCTCGGCTGGGGATGTGACCCACTGCTCCCCAAGTCAGGCGTGAATCCCCTGGGTTCTGGTGCCCCCCACAACTTGGCTCCTTCCCGTGTGGGGAGGCGCTGGGCAGCGCTGTCCAGGCCATGGCTGTCAACACCAGATCTGCTGCTGCAGGAGTGAACCAGGACCACAGAATAGAGAATACTCCTAGGCGACCAGGTCCATAAAAGTAAGGAATCTGCCTTTCGTCTGCCTGTAAAAATGAAACACATTTCAAAACCGTACAAAGGCTTTGAGTCCTGTGTCCGTTAGGCTGTGCTGAGTCGCTGTAAGCCCTGTCCTCCTGTCCTGAGGACTTGGAACTACAGGGATCTGTTCTGCACATTCATTTCTAATTCTGATAAGCTCGCCAGAATTTTTTAAAAACATTTTCAGTCCATCTTTTTGAGCACTGGGCCTTAGATAACTCTCCTTTTATCTTTGAACTTCAAAGTGTAATTCTGAAATAAAGGTTTATTTTCCTGTGGAATGCTGAAAGTTTCATACAGTCGGGGACAATGGGTTGGAGTTTCCAGAAAAATGTATCTCAGCCTCAGAAAGAACTTTCACTCCCTGGCACGCCCTCCCCTCCAGCGAGGGCGGGGGGCTGGACCATTACAGAATCTGTGAACAGGTCACTCCACTGGACCCGGTCCCACTGCCCCAGGCACTTTGTGCAGTTAGTTCATCCTTTGAATGCCCCTCACCACAGTTGATTTTCTCAGCACCCCACACACTTGAATCGTTTTGAAACATCTGGTTCCCTAGCAATGACTTAGCAACGCAGCAGCAGGGGAAAGCAATGTGGGAGCCTGGCAATGCCACCCTAGCTTTCTGAATGTCAATCAACCCGCCCAATCCTCGATCATCAATCTCTTGATTCAGAAAGTGTGGATTCTGTTATCTACCTTGCATCTTCGGGAGATTAGGTCACAAAGTCCTTGGACACTGCAATACCTTAAAAAGGGATCAGGGGTGACTGTTTTTTGATTGGTCACTGACTCTGTCACTGGCCAGCAGTTGCCAATGTCCTTGCTTTTTAGGAAAGCACCAGGTGGCATCATAGCATGAGGTTGCTACACATCCTGCTTCTGTTTGGAAGCTCAAATGCGCTGCTCTGCAGAACACTGCATTCTAAGCACTTCCAACTTTATTCATCAAGCTAATAATATTTCAAGGCAAAATGATCATCCACCAGCCCTGCTAATGTCAATTTATAGTTATGGGTGAAAACCTCCAATGTCTCTCACACTACAAGCGTTAAATACCGAGCGGAGTAGAGCTTTTATTGACAGTTTTATTACTTCATTTTACTACCACACGCTTTTATGTGACAGTAGAGCAGCTAAACACACATTAAATAAGTACTGAGATAACTTGATAATGACCTTTCCGAGATTATTTTCTCCAAGGAGCTGAGTGCAAGGGAGACAGGCAAATACGTGGCGAGGAGCAAGTAGCTCTGTGGTGACAGAAGCACCAGGAGTAGTTTTTTAAATTCTCCAAATATTTCCTGGGCCACCAATGTGTACCTGGCATTGAGCACAAGAGACAAGAAGAAGTGAGATCAGGGCCTTTCTAGAAGCCAGTGATGGAGCCAAGGACTGGCACAGATGTACAGCATCTGAGACAAACGGCCGTGTTCTGTGCTATGGCAGGACGTTGTCTGCTAAGTCAGAGTTCTCCACTCCTCTCCAGCAAGGACGTGTAAGATCAGAGGAGCAGAAGGAGCAGGGCAGGGCCCTTCTCTGGGGGAAGGTGCAGAGGCACGGGGAGTGGGTCAGTGGTCGCCAGGGGAGAAGCCACCAGCAACGGGGAGCCCTGGCCAGTTGCTGAGCCCAGATGTGCAGCTCTGTGGGGTGCAGCCAGCTCCTGGCTTGCACTGGCCTCAGAGAACCGTGCGTGCCCCACGCTCACACGCTGAGTGTCACCATGTGACGGTCAGGAGCTGGGTGGCAGTCACGCAAGGGGCTCAAGGTGACCCTCCCCACTTCAAAGGCACCAACCAGACTCTAGGTGACATCCCGCCACCCTCCTCCCCTTTGCTGAGTGCCCCGCTGGGCGGGAGCTGCATACACATCAGTAAGGGCCATGGGCATGGCTCCTTAGGAGGACTGGCTTCCAACACACAGGGAGAGAAAAAGAAGCTGAAATACAATCACAGCCTGGCACTATGGGGCCTGCCTTTCATCCCAGCCCCTAAACAGGAGGCTGAGGCAGGAGAATGGAGAGTCCCAGTCCAGCCTGGACACCTGAACAAATAAAAAGCACCGGAGGTGTGGCTCAGTGCCTCGCATTTTTGAGGCCCAGGGTTCCATTCGTGGCATTGTGACCCATAAGTCAGAATGATGATAATGTCAGGGGATGCATCGGTCCCTTGTGCTGAGCTGGAAAACACCCTGAGGAGGGATATTTAAGCTGAGGGGAGGTGATGAATTTCCGTGACTGGGCAGGGAAACTGGGGGGCAGGAAAGGAACCCAGGCTGGGGAGCTGAAGCAGCCGGCAGGAGCGCGGGTAGGTCAGGGGTGTTGTGGAAATTCCTCCAAAACCAGAGAGCTTCAGGAAAGAGAGTGGTCCCTGTGCCGAGAGGGTCGTGTCCAGGGCAGCACAGTGACGAGTCAGGAGTGAGTCTCAGTTTCCAGCAGCAGAGGGGACATCTGCGGGAAACTCACATGGTTGAGGGCAGAGGCGGAGAGAAGCCTGCAGGGCCTGGGCTGAGCAGCCCGGGAGGCTGTGGGAGGGCTGGAGGCGCCTCTGAATCCAGTGCTGCTTCCCAGGGGACCCAGAGGGCAGGGATAGCGGCAGGCGGGAACCCTGGGCA
Source organism: Hydrochoerus hydrochaeris (assembly GCA_004027455.1). Taxonomy (NCBI): domain Eukaryota; kingdom Metazoa; phylum Chordata; class Mammalia; order Rodentia; family Hydrochaeridae; genus Hydrochoerus; species Hydrochoerus hydrochaeris. Next base: position 187,677 of record PVLA01002180.1, read on the forward strand.
TGTCCAGGCTGCATCCGTGCTGTCCTGCTCGCGGTCCTCAGCCAAGAAGTTTGTCCCACATGGCGCCTGCCAGGAAATGCCTGGCCACACCCTCGGGTGCTCATCACAGCTCACTGTGTCCCTGCCACCCTCCTGCCAGCACACAGCAAGGTGACGGGGGACACAGCACAGCTGACCAGGCCTGTGCTTTCCCACTCACTTCTGACTTTATACCCCATTTGTTTCATGCCTTCTTCAACACTGTGTCATTTTCTGAGAATTAAGTGCCAGCAAAAGATAAGACACGCTTATGTGTCTTATGGGCACCACTCTCTTTGATTAAAAAAAAAAAGATTTAACTCAGGTACACATTTTTCATTTGGAATAACAACTATATCATGTAACAGGTTGACCCTCTGTCTCGAAGCCCCTGAGCGTAGATCCTCCTGACAGAGTAGCTTAGGTCCTCCTTTCCAAATGCACTGTTAAATGCTTTTGTGGTGTGCAGTGGTGATCAGGAAAACGATCCATTCCCAACAGCTGGAATTTGTGCATCTCAAATCCCCACTAATGAAGCATCCATGCCAACACACACTGCCGGGGTCCTCGGAAGCCATTCTTAGGAAATGTAGGGTTTCTGCCCTAGAGCAGGACATTAATATATTGTATTTCTTCAGACAGGGTAAGACTGAGAGGCCAGAACAAAGATGTTGATGGGGGTCAGCGATCTCCTCTGCCGGCTGGACACAGCTCATGGGCAGAAATCATCTCTGGCCTTGTCTTTGTTTTCAGATGCTTTGGCAACCGAGAAAGCTTCAGTCTAGCAAGCAATGAAATTAAAGCCCCAGCTAAGAGATAAGGTCACACAAGTAACATTCTATTTTCTTTGCCACTAGCCTATGGCTCTGGAAATTCAGGTACAGAGCCCAAAGCCATATTCTGTCATATTCCAGGGTGAAGCATCACTTTTTAAAAGTTGCTATAGGCAATTCTGTGGCTGGAAAGATGTTTCTATATTTAAAAAAGAAATCAAGAAGCTGTACTGGAATGGGTATGAAAGAATACTGTCACAGGTGCACAGAGCCTTTAAAACATTTACTATCCTGGCTTAATATTACAATACACACCTTTTTAATAATTAAAGCTCGGATGAATCACTACTTTATAAGGGTCAGGTAGAATACTGATAGAGCAGAAGTCAGTGACAATGTCACAGTACTACCAATTCTTTTTAAAGAGAAAGATACATCCTTAGGTGTCACAAGCCAAACAATGTTCCCCAGATAGACTGCTAAGCTAGTGGGATGGGCTTTATTGTGAAAACCTCACATGTGGACAGCTATGTAAGGTGACTCTGGCCCTAGGTCTACATTTCCTTTGGACCTAAGGACATATTTAGGACCTACTGGTCAAACCCATGCCCATTTTGTAATTAAAAACAAACCATCCCCTCTCCCAGAACTGCAGGTACAAGGAAACATGGAAAATAGTGGAGAAGGTCAGCAGATCTTCTATTCCACTTCTTAGGACAACTGGGCAGCCCCAGACAGATGTCGAACTGGGGTGTCGAACATCCCCGTCTGGCTTTATCTGTGTAACTAACACCCCGCTCAGTTTAGGCAGAATTTATCCAGCTCTGCTTTGAAAGGAGAGATTCTTACTGCTTGAGAGATGTACAGTAACCCAGGGCTGCCGACTCTCCTTTGCAGAGAGCAAAAGCAGAGCACACACAGCTCCCTGGGTGCTAACCCTGAGAACTTCTCTACAGAAAGACTTGCTCTTGCTTATGCCAATACACTCCCTGTACACTTGTGCAAACAGATTCATTGACTCGTGCCAATGCACTAGCTCCTTGTGCAAACAGACTCACTTGTGCAAGTCACTTCACTGAGTCAACAAAACAGTAGTCAGATGACATCATAAAGAACTCAATTATTTTTCCACTGGAGTATATTCCACCAAGAACTGAGACAGGACTGAGAGTTTATGCAGCTTTCAGGACAATAAATGAGCTTGCTATGGTCACGTGGCTGTTGAAAGAAGGCCTGAGGCTCTTGGCCAGCGACACAGGGTATTAATAATGACATCTTGGTGAGAGGCACGAGTGTCCTTTCTTATCAGTTACTCTTCCTGCCAAGCCCAGGGAGTGTGACAGGCGACACATAGAAGGTGGTTTGTGTTGTCACTGAAGATGCCAGATCACTTGTAATGGGCAGAAAGGAAACATGTGAATGTCCTCAGAAGGCCAGTCCAGGAGGAAGGCCATCGGGGTCTCAGCTGGCAGCGTGAGCTCAGAACAAGCCATAGCCAGGGACTGCGCCCCATGCCCTCCTGGCACCAATGCCACCAAATCCCTCTCATTACAGCACCACCTGCGGCCAGAGCTGCGCCGAGGATGAAGTAGGCTTGGAGTTGAACCCCGCAGTCAAATATCCTAGTATTCCTGCGAAAGCAAGGTTTTTTCCACATAAGGAGAAGCAAGGTTCTCCACAGGTCTCAATTCTGAGTCACAGCAAACCTGAGCACGGTTACTAGCGAGCAGAAGGTGACCTTCCTCGATTTCACCATCGGCATTCAACTCTGTGCTCAGAGTGTAGTCCCATCACCTCGAGCACCGGACCCGGCGAGGCCTCGGTTCTCCTCCCCTTCCCCAGGGGAGTCACCTTTTGACAAACAGACTTCATTTTCCAGAACCGTTTCAGGCTCGCGGTAAAGCTGATTAGAAGGTGCACAGAGCTTCTGACCCCATGGACAGACTTCGTCTGGAAGAGTCGCACTGCCCCCAGCATGTCCTGTGCTCCCTTGTCATCGTCCCCAGCCCTACTCCCTGGTGACCGTCACTGAAGTTTCATTTCCCTTTCTCGCACAACATCACAGGGTTGGAATCACACACTGTAAAGCATTTTGCAAGTTGGCCTCTTGCTTTTAAGTTCCCTCCCTGGGTTTGAAGGGCCAATCGCTCATTTCTCTTCAAACACAATTTACTTATCAGTTTATCTACTGAAAGACATTGCAGTGCTTCCTGGTTTGGGTAATTATGAATAAAGCAACTTCAAACACCCATGGGCAGTATTTGTGTGGACCTAGGTTTCCATGTGGTGCGACAGACTGGGGGGCCAGACTGTCTTCCAGCAGGGTTGTGCCGCTTGGGTCTCCACCAGCAGGGCAGGAGTTCTCAAGCTAGTGTCTGGTACTGCCTGTGCTCTGCGATTGGCCCGCTGTGGGAGAGTGGGCTTGCAAGGTGCATGTTGACTGCCACATGCAGGCAGCCCTCAACCATCAAGTCAGTGTCACTCGGGAACTTGCTAGAAATGGAAATCCCAGGGTTGGGATGTGGACTCTCTCCCGAAGGCCCATGTGCTGCTGGGAGAGGGGGATGTTGCAGAGGCGGGGCCGAGTGGGAGGGTCACAGGAGAAGCCCTGGAAGAACTAGGAAGACCCCAGCCCGCTCCCTCCACCCACCCACCCACAGCTGCCTGGCCACAGAGCTACGTCGGGTCCCTGATCACCACTGAAGGCTCCCGAGTGCGGCCAACATAACCCCCTCCTGTGCGTGCTGGGGCTGACATGAAAAGCAGGGTAAGGGCGACACACTCGGGACCCTTCTGCATCTCCAGACAGGTTTCCTTCCCCCGGGACACACAGCTTTCTCTCTCTTGATATCCGACTCTCGCAGTGAAACAGCTGACTAACGTGAGTACTACAGTGATTAGCCTGAGAGGGGCTGAAAGGCGGGTGAGGGAATCTATTGGCTCCTTATGTCTCTTTTCCTGTATGTGTATTTTGTTTTCTTACATAGTATCTATGACTTTAGTAAACAAAGCCAGACCATTAATAAGAAAGAAACATAACACGTAAAATGTTATCTGTGATAAATTCATGGTCTACACTAGAAACAGTAAAGCAGCAATACGTACTTCGTAACAAGTACACTTTAACGGTCACACCCATTCCAGTAATAATTTATGCTAAAAAAAGTTTCTAATGCCAACTGCAAGTATCTGTCTGCTGTCACCTGTCTAGAACTACAAGAAAGAACTACTGCCATTTGGTCAGCAGAGACGCCTTATCATTCCTACTACTCATCCTGTAAGGGCAGTAACACAGCTGTAAGATAAGTGATTCTGGTAGCGAGCAATTCTATTATCTCTCTTATTTTAATAATAGGTATAACAATACTTTTTAATAAAATGTCTCGTGTTTGTAGTTTTAATTTCATTTATATGCATTATTCATTTAAAGCCCTCTATTCACTTCCAATTTATTCCAATAGTATAATTACCAGTTCTTCATAGTCTTAAAATTAATATATAAAAATGTTATGTACACGAAGGAACACAGTTCACCTCACACACTACAATTCTGATTTACTGTCAAGCTTTTATCATCTATTGTTACCGCTGTGCAAATTTCAGCTGGCATTTATGTTACATCCCACTAATTCAGTTTTTGAAAAATTAAAATTTAAGAACATGGGTGGCAGTATTGTCACTGGTGGGAGTCAGATGAGATCTCATGGACGGATGGCCTCATGCCACAGACCGTGGGGCCTGTGTCCCGTGTCCCTGCAGATGGGCACAGGGTAAACTGAAGGCTGGCTGACAAGAGGAGGTCAGAGACACAAGGCCCCACTCCCGATGCGCGTTGGCTTTAGCCACGCTGTGTCTGGGGTTCCGGGTACAGCGCCCGCCTCGTCTGGGAAGTGAACTTTCTCCATGGCATCTGGATGACACAGACCCGGAGACGAGCTCTTCCTGCTGCAGGAGGGGCTGGGGCCAGGGCAGAGTAGGCAGCGTGGTCCGTCCTAGGAGGCGTCTTGTGTCTTAGTCCCCAGTGTCTGCCCTGAGGCTCCAGCCTCCTTTAGGGTCTCACTCTGCTTTCCTCAGGACACCCCGGCCTGACCACCCCAGCCAAACTGCCACCATCCAACTTCCAGTGTAAATATTGGGGTCCCCTGCCAGGGGTTACGAGTGTCCAGAACACTCACCATGCCACAAGACCTGCAGTCAGTCCACTAGCACACACAGCAACACCTCACACACCAATCGAGCCTTCATTCATTCCAATAATAATTTTGCAAATTTTCCAAGGTCCACAATGCAAAGCATCTCTGGGCCACCATATCCTTTTCTACCTGGTCACCTCCAAAGGAGCAGACATGAAAACCCATCCCAGATCCAGGGAACCTGTGGTCACTTTTTGCAGTTAACTTGAGGACACACAGATTTTTTTTTAGTTAATGCCTTTAGATGTGTGTTACATGAAACCCAGCCCTCTCAGCTCTCAAATCCTACTGGAAGAGTTTACCAGAGTCGCAAGTGCTCTCAGTGGTAATGCAATTCCACTGTATAAACCGCTTGGTTTCATGGCAGGTCCACAAGGGATTGGGAGTCCACAGGCAAATAAAGGGCTCTTCAGCTGGCTACTACGCAGGAGCAGGGGCTGTGGGCCAGCATTGGGCTGCAGAAGCTGGTGGTGTTGGCAGCTGGTTGACCGCGAGCATGAGGAGGCTCAGGTTTAGGAGGGGGGTTTTAGCTGCCCCGGTTACCGCCAGCACTCAGACTCCAGAGTCAGAGGCTTCCCAAGAGAGTGTGGTCTCCTCCAAATGTTCAGAGTCAGTGACAAGGACAAACCCCTGTGATAACTTAACACGGTCAACTAGCTGCTTAATTATGCTTAATGCTGTGTCTCAAAACACAAGCATGAACACACTCTGATTGTGCCTGGGAGCCCCGTGTATCAGGAACGTTAACAGTGAGCCCATAAAATACAACCGCACTGCATCATATATGGGACAAAAAGCTCATTTATTACCTTGATTAAAATAATAACCATTTCTATATATGTAGGTATATATATGTACATTTTTTTCCTAAATCTTTAAGAGACTGTAGGGAAGATTGAGGTGACCCAGGATCTCAAACTATCTGAAGATGATTTAGAAGGAGGTGTCTCCATTTTCCAGGAAGATACCTCTGGGGAAGCAGACCCACCCACGGGAAAGGGTCGGTCGACCAAGATTTTAGACGCAAGCAAAGAGGAACTGATCACGTGCTTGTTCATCCCAGGCAGGGTCCTGCCAGCTCACAGAGAGCCACCCCAGCACCCTTGGCACCTCCAGGTGACCAGAACTTTGAGAACAGCCAGTTCCATCTAAGGCCGCCTTTTCCGAGGAGCTTCCAGACTCTCCTGATGCCTGCACCACCCCTGGACAGCACTGAAGCTGGTTCAAGGCAGGGGGATGGAGGCGTGGGTGGCAGCTGCAAAAGCTGGGGTGCGGGCTCCCAAGGAAGGAGGGTTGCACTAGAGCGCACGGCACAGTCAGGCTCCATCTGCAGTCACTGGGAGCACAGACACCTCTAATGCCCTTTTAATGTCCCAACTGAAAAAGGTTCCTAATGGTCTAATGTGTTAGAAATCCATTACCACGCGGTGCCCTTTGGCAGAGTTGTTTCAGAATTAGAAGACTTTTAATGGTTTTCCCTGGTAAATAACCTTAAATTAAAAATAAATTACGTGCTGTTCAATTAGGCTGTGGCCCTTATTCCTTCAGAATAGCAGCCGATCTCAGGTCGCCTCTCCCGCCCCAGCTCCGGGGCCAGCAACGTCAGCCCGGATGCATCGCCCCAGGCTGGGACAGGTGGGAGGGAGGCGAAGCTGGCTCTCCCGGAGCTGGGAGCACAGGAGCCGGGCCTCGCTGGGCTGACCCGCAGCCAGGCCCCTTCTGCCAGCTGGTGTCTGGAGGAGGGGCCAGAAATAGCGAGCAAACTGAAGCAGAGAGGCAGCCTTCGGCGGAATCTGGCTCAGGAAGCGCGGGCTTCAAGTAACGGTCCTTGCCAAGAAACCCCCCACAACTCATTTCCCCGCGTGAATCTCATTCAGGTCCATCCAGCATGAATGGGTCCATCAGCACGGAACAGAAGAAGAAAATGCAGCGCTCACACCCTGTGGAGTACTACTCTGCCAGAAACAAGGGCGAACTCGAGGCACTCGTAGGTCAGTGAGGCACCTTGAGACCATAATGCTAGGTGAAACTAATCCAGCGTACAAGCTAAAGCACTGCAGTGTTTCTCTGGGGGTGTACGAAGCCCAAGATATAAACAGAGCCAGTCAGGACACTTAACAGGAAGTAGGGTGACCATTCCCAGGTGGGCAAGGGAACAAGACAGGGAAGGAGGGGGAGTGAAAGGGGGTTAAAAATAATTCAAGAGAAAACTGAAAATAGAGCTTTCACGACAGGAAGGGGACCGAGAGCTGGACGGAGCAGTGTGGGCAGCGAAGGGCAGGGAACGAAGCATGAGAGTTAGGACGTGTCACGCCCACAGCCAACTCTGCACAAGAAATGAAAGCGTTACTGCATGGGTGTCCTAATCGAAAACCAGAGGGACTCGCTATGGTGTCAGAGGGGGGCCACACAGGAAGTGTTTCGGAAGTGATGGTGGCCCACAAACGTCAGTGTGCCTGGGGACACGGCCAGCCCAGACACAGGCGCAGGTGGACCCAGAGGGCTCTCCGGACTTCAACTTTACAGCTTTGTCCGCAGCACCATCGCCCCGCCCGCACATGTTGCTTGTGCATCCAAGGACATTTCAAGGACACAAGAGAGTTGTGTACACATATTTACTCAAGTGCAACCGGACACCCTGAGGAGAAAGAGGAAGGTACACGTGAACGTACACATGGCCTGGCGTCACGGACAGACACGGTGAGATGATGGGAGATGCAGACCCTAACCACACCGCAGGAAACACGGCCACGAGGCTCCTATGCCGTGTCCCTAGAGCCCGGTGTGCCCACAGGTGGGGCTGTGGGGGGTGACTGTGTTTTGCGGCACCACGGCAGGCTTGCTGTTAGGAGGCAGGCCTGGCTGGGGTGCATCTCCTCCCCGGTTACTTCCTTTGTCCTCTGTTTCCTGGGCACCATGAGGTGAGCAGCTTCCTCCGCCCAGGCCTTTCTGCACCTCCCTCTCTTTAGCCAGCAGCTGAGTGCAGATTGAACTGTGAGTCAGGATAAACGTCTCCCCCGTGTCGCAGGTGTCACGTGCTGCATCTCAACAAAGGGAAGTGACTAAGACAACGGCCGCAACTGCTTTGTATGGAAGAACTGAACCTTAACACAACCTGCACTCAAAGTTTTTAGTGCAGCATGTAAAAGGCTCTAAGCTGCCACACATAAGACGGACGAGCCTCTGTGCAGTGGGGTGAAAGCCTATCCTGCCTTGTTAGTGTAAAAGCAGAGCAGGTGGCAAACGTACACTCACCGCTGGCATGTCACTCTGTCCCTAAGCTCTGGATCAGCTGGGCGGCAGGGGACAGGACAGCTGCAGCACCCTCTCCAACGCAGCACCCCGAGGACACCTCAGAAACGCAGCAGTGCATGCTGTACTAGTTCAGACGTCCCTTGGTCACAGGTGGCCTTGTCTGTCTGTTTTCAGCGCTGGGGAATGAACCTAGGGCCTTCAGGAGCTATGCCTCTCGCCGCCCTTTTTTATTTTTTATTTTGAGATAGGGTCTCGCCAAGTTACTACGAGATCCCAGCTATGTGTCATTAAGCCCGGCTTAAACTTTAAGAAGTATTAATTTAATTGCACGCCAACGCCAGCACTGAAATATCTACCTATGTGAAATGCACACGTATAACAGAACAGCCAGAGGAGCTGGGAAAGGGTACACGCTGGGAAGGGATGAACGCAAAGCACACTGGGTAAGGGGCTGTGTCACCCAGGAAAGAACAGGACACTCCAACCCTGGGACAGGACACACAAACGTGGCTGCCACAGCTCGGGGCGGGGAAGCCGGGAGCTTGGTCAGTGAGCTCGGAGCCTGCCTGGAGGAAGTGAAAGGTTCCAGAGACTGGTAACAGCACTTGACACAGACCTGGTCAAGACGCTAACTCTTAGGCACATTCTACCATGAGGAAAAAGAAAAATACTCTGGGCTTCCGCCTCTGTCACTCTCCTGGCACTTACTATCCAACACTCGGTTAGTTCAGATGTGCATCTGTTCACATCTCGGTCCCTGCCCTCTCCCTCACACGCCTCACAGCGCATGTGCTCCGGAGGCAGCTCGCCCTGTCGCACCGGCCTCAGGGCTTGGAATGGTGCCTGGCACACAGATAAATATCTTACGGGTCTTTTTTTTTTTTTAGTTCTAGTAATCCCAAGGGACACTCTGAGCCCAGCTTCCTTTCATTCTCACCAGTCCCAGAGCTGTGTCATTCATTCATTCTCATCCTTTGGTCACTTCTTGGGCCAGTTATTAGCAAGTCACCTGACTACAGTTAACCAGTAACCAGGATGTATACAAACCAATGTCCCCCAATAAAACACATGCAAACTCCACTGTGAAAATCAATCTAATAACATTGTCCATTTCTCTCTTCCAAGTAGTTCCCACTGGATGGCTTGCGACATGCAGGCTGCACGGCGCTGGAAGAACCTAAGAAGTAATGGAAATCACAACCGCCATTGTGTTTTGGTTAAGTGACCGCCAGGGTGCTCTCCACTCTCTGGAGTTGCCAGCCTAGAGCTGAGCCACTGAGTTAGGTGATAACTAGCTACGTACACGATCATAGAAGCACTACTCACAGGGAGCGTCTTATTTACAGTGAAGACCTGGCCTGATCCCCCAGCCTCCCCACCAGGCAGCCCGGCGGGGGTGCTTCCCCGATGGAGGGACAAAAATGAGGATTCGGAGAAGCCAAATGATAGGACCAAGCTTGCGCCTGCAGGGCCTGTGCATGGATTTGCAATTGATTTTCAGAAGCCTCAGAAGCCAGCACTCAGCAGGTGTGCAGCCCTTCCCGCAGGAGCCCTGAGGGTCACCCTTTCAGGTAATGAGACTGCACGTCTGCAGGCCAAGCAGGGAAACCCATCCCGGGCACAAAGGATGGACCATCACTAGTCAGCTTGCCACATGAATACAGAACAGTCCCCAGTGTCACTAGAACACGGCAGCAGGAGCCCTGTGCCGCAGAGCTGGGCTCAAACCAACAGATTTAAAAGACAGAAGGAGGTTGGTCGAGAACCCCAAACTGGACTGCAGACAATTCCACGGGCCCGTGAAGGAGGACCGTGATGCTCAGGATTTAGACATCGTGCTCTAAAAGGTTTGGGGTGATAAAATCGGGTTGCTAAGGTCGTTGTTTCAATGAAAATGTTAAAGGAGAAATAATTCTTTTTAGTTGGCCGTTAACTCTGACCACTTGCTGCAGACAAGGCTCTGTTCTTGGCACCTACTCTGCACGGGCAGCTCAAGGCTTCACAGTCCCTGTAGGAGATGCACAACATGGGCGTCGCCCCTGTTCTGCAGACAGGTAAGGGGCGTGCAGGGAGGGAGAGCAGGGTCCCTGTGGCCACAGGTCTAGGTCCAGCCAGAGCCAGCTCAGGCACAGGCAGCTGCAAGCAGGGCCCCTGTCCTCACCCACTGACTCCAGCCTGGGCACCGCCTGGCACAGACTTTCTAGCTTCCTTTGGGCCTTCCCAGAGCAGATCTGTGAAACAGGCTTGCATGAGTCCTTGTCGTGGGCTCTGGGCCTCCAGCTGGACTCGCGCAGGACATTGCTGTGGGGTTCAGGCCCTCACCTGGATTCTTGGGTCCCAGAGTGTGGAGAGATCTCCTGCACTTTTTATGACTGACTCCTTGGGTGACCACTATAAAATAATTCTGTAGATTATGTGTCCTTTGTGGAACTGTGTCCCTTGCAATCCCGAACCACAACACCGCACAGGTTATGCAGTACACATTAAGCCAAAGCCTCGAAATCTTCTGGCTCGCGCTGCTCACTGCTAGGATCCGAGTCCACACTGGCATCCTGTCTTTTTACACTGTATGAGCTACATTTACTTCTTTATCTCTTCATGCTGTTAGACTCACCCTGTCTTCAAGCCTGCTCAAGGACATGTCCATCCTCAGCTGTAAGGCGCGGTCTCTCTCAGGCTTCTGAGACCTGTGGACTGCCCCGTGAAAAGCCCACAAATGCCCACAGGCCGCCTGAGCACAGCTGGGGCCCCACAGGGATCTTCCAGCCCTCGTCTGCTGCCCACTCTCCAGCTGTCCCCACACACAGATGGCAACAGCAATGCCCACTCCTGCCTGGCTATTTCCTCAAGAGCCTCAGGCCGGGAGTAACTGTGCAGCGTCTCTCCCCACAGTAACGGGGCTCAAGTCCCTTGACTTTTTCACCCCTTTGTTTCCCCTCTTATTTCTAACTCTGACTCCTAGTGTCATTTCTTAAGAAGGACCCCCAATCTGTCATGAAAGACTCTCCGGCTCCGTGAGAGCCATGTACCTACACGTGTGCAGAGGGACCAAAAGGCTTCTGGAGGAGAGACCCCTGCGCTACAAGCGGGGGAAATGTCCACCCACACATCGATAGCTGAAACGCACAGGTGTAAAAGCAGGAGAGAGACTGTGGGGAAAGAACAGGACTGCACACATCGGGTAGCAGCCGTGCTGCAGTGAGACAGGTCCCACCCTCTCTCCAGTGCAGTGCAGCAGTGAAACTGTGACCTTTTCCAGAGGAAGGCAGCTGCTACATTATCGCCCGCCCCAAACAGGGGTCCTTGAGACAACACTGCAGTGATTTCCGCAGGCCTGGAAGGGGCACCTCAGGGCTTCGATTCCTTCTAGACTGAAGATCTCCCACTCTGCCCTGGAGGATTCACAAGGCAGTAGTAAAATTAACAGATCTGAACGTAAGAGCATAAAAACCTGGGCAATGTGGTCGTCCTGCTAAGCCATTATTTGCATTAAAATATGAAGAATATTTCACAAGAAGAATCAACTCAGTAAGAGATGACACAATTTAGAGCCACAGGGCTGGCCAGGACTCCAGGACTAAAGACTGCCTCCTCCCCGGCACCAGAAGACAGGGCAGTGGGCAGCTCTGCAGGGACAGCACTGACCCCAGCAGGAGGGCTGCAAGGACTCGGTGGGACCGGGAAGAAGCACAGAAGAGCCAAGCGCAGGCTGTTCCAGGTCCCTTCTCCGCTCAATGGCAGGAATCCCCGGAAGAAAGAGCGCTGCTAGCTTCCCCAGCAAAAGCGATTTCCCTCATGAGTGCTGAGCCCAGGGCCTAGAAAAACCCACATTACAGTGAAAAAAACAATACAAAGAACTACAACTGTTAAAGATGAATAATTTCCTCCACTCCCACAGGACAGAACCAGGCCAGCGGAATCCATTAGTCACTGGGGTTTGTGGAGTAGGAGGGGGGAGCTCCAGGACCCCGCAGGTGTGATGCCCCGGGTGCTCAGGTTCTCACCTGCAGGGGATGAGAATCCACAGCACCTACACACACCCTCCTGTGAACCTCACACTGCCCCTCGCTGGCGTGCGGCGAATGCACCGCAAGCCCTCTGCAAATAGCTGTTACACACACTGCTTAGGAAACGCCAAGGAAAAAAGTCTGCACATACTCAAGATGGATGTGTCCTTCCTAATATTTTTTATTAAATCCATGATTGTGACACTCACAGATAGAGAGGGACAGCTACACTTTTAAAATTTGGAGAAGAACTGAAATAAACTAATACCTGTCTTCTTAACACTACATAAAGACCAACTCCACGAAAGTTCGCGCACCGTCCTCTGACAGAGCACGAAACTGGACACAAGGATTCCTCGAGCCCATGCTGGTAATGGCTGATACACTGTGTCAAACTTGAGAAGCTTAACCAGGTAACTACATCCCGGGGTGCAGAGCACCTGCCCTTAGCCCTCTAGGATGTTATTCACTGAAGCTTAACCAAGTGACTCAGATAAATGAGGGTTCTCACTCTGCAAACATCCTAGGTCTGTATAAGAGGGGGGCCTGGAGATGGTGTGGGCACTACACCCATGTGAGGGCAGGTCACCAGCTTACAATATAAGGGACAAAAAGAGGTTCACTCTCTCTCTCCCCTTTTGCTTTTGCTGCTTTTGCTGTCTTATGCTGCTTTGACGTACTGACCCTCAGTCATGCCATTGCTTTGGAGCCAGCTGATTACAGACTGAAGCCTCTACAAGCTGTGAGCTAAATAAATCTTTCCTCCCTTAGCTTTTGGCATTGGGTATTGTGTCTCAGCAATGAGAGAAAAACAACCAAGACACTGCTAAAGTGCATGTCAAGACCCCAACACGTTGCTGCTTCTCCTACTAGTGAGTCTTCAACATAAGCAGCTCGGGACCCTCTAAGAGGAGGTTCCTGTCCTGGTCTTCGTAAGGTTTGTATTTCACTCTCCATCAGTCACCTCTATGTGCAGAATGGGTTTAGCATAATCAGGTCATAACCCAAGAACCCAAAGGCTTCATGCAGCCCACACACCTGTCCTGCACATGCTCAAAGTGAGTTTGCAGTCACAGCCAGAAGTCCCCAGCACAGGCCCATCAGTAATAGCACAGATTCCAGTTGTGAGATGGACTGTGTCACTCCAAAGCCCCCCGGTCACAAGATATCCAAGGGGCCAGGAGGTGGTCTGACCCTGAAGCACATGGCTTCTGAGATGTTAGGAACCATCGTAGTACAAACTTTCTGTGTGGTACCCAGAAAGAGGTGTCAATTAAGAGTGGAGACACACTGGCAGACACCAAGCCTCCAGGTCATGGGTCCCAGGGGTCCCCAGTTGTGATACCCCTGTTCTTGGGGGCTTGGAAAATTCCCATTCATATACACACATGAGGGACTGGGGAGACCAGAGGTACCCCCTAATGAGACGAGCCCCATTCCTGCCAGCTGAGTGACCATGAGGTCCAGCCACAGGCATCTCAGTAGTACTCACCAGCACACTTGGTTCTCGTCCTGAGAGCTGGCCCGGGAGACCCTGTGCCACCCTCACCCGGCCTGGTGAGCAGCACACTGATCTCGTACTCCGTGTCTGGGTCCAGGTGCCCAATTTTGTAGCTGGTGGAGTCCACGGGCTGCCGGTCGCTCCAGCTGCCACTGGCCGTGCAGTACTCCACCTCTCGGGCCACGATGGGCCCGTCACCATTGATGGAGTTGGCATTGAGCTGGATCCACAGGTAGGTGGCGCCCACCGAGGCCAGCTGGGGAGGCGCGATGGGGACAGGAGGTTCTGAAAGGAAGCGAGAGATTGGTGCTTCAGATGCTCTGTCTCAGCAAAGCTAAGTGCGCATCGACCAGCAACTGGAATACAGACGGTGTGACAGGTGGGAGGTGAGCTGGCGAGAACACTTCGGCTCAGATGAATGAACACTCACAAGTCACAGTTATAAACCGTCTTTGAACAAGGTGTGGTGGCACATGCCTACCAGCCCAGCTGCGTGGAAGGCAGAGGCAGGAGGGTCACTGCAGCCCTCAAGTCAAAGGCCAGCCTGGGCACCAACTACACAATCATCAAACTTTTCTAATTCCCCTCCCGACAAGGCACTGGCCCAGGCACTCTCCAATGGTGGTATTCAAGCACTGCTAAGCACTCCGCTTTCAGCCGCTTCACCGAGAACTTTCTCCAAATCATCACAGGTATTAAAACACTCTACATTGTTAATCTGAGCTCCCTGATACTTATCTTCCAAAGATACCATCAATTTGGAAATGCAGGTGAAATTATAGTTCATCTCATCATGAATGCATTCCAGAATGACACTTTCCCAAAGCTGTCACAGTGGACTCAGAGGGAAGAGCTGAACGTTCCAGAGAGAGGAACCCACGGCCACTGCTACTCGGGAGATGCCCAGCAATGACCATCATTAAAGCAGAGAAGGAAAGGAAAGCTCCAGATCTAAGAGCAAGCCATGCCCTGCTCTAAGGAATCCATAGCTAACACTCGCTCCAGGCTAGAGAAGTCCCTCTTATTTAAAGGTGACACAGACTCCTTCCCCACCGTGGGTGACACAGTTTTCCCAGGATATCGAGTAGATGCAGGTCAACACATGTCACCGTGAGGGGCACCACCCATGACCAGTGAGACCCCGGAACACAGTCACAGGTCTGTACTTCAAGGAGTCTCAGGAAAGCAGCACGCATGGAGGTTTTTCTGGGATGCTCCCACGGGTGGCCTGTGCCTCTCTGCTGTGTTTTGTTCCTCTGCTGGGACTATGTGTGGCAGGTCTCTCCGCCCTGTCTCTAGGAGGTAGAGGCTTGGTGGCTACAGCTGCACCTGCCGTCTCCATGGAAGATGGCAAATCCATCCTGGGCTCCTTTGCAGGCCTTGGGGAGCAGGTCTCACCTGAGGCCACACCTGAGATGACCCCAGGTTGAGTATGAGACCCCCTAGGAAACCAGCGACACTATTGCCCCTCTGCTGGGGCAGGTGCCTACACTGTTTGTTATATTCAAAGTGTGATAAGTAACCGGCTATAAAATGTGGGGGAAACTCCATTAGATTGGGTCGAAATAAGACACCACGTTTTGAATGAGTTTTACTGAAAAGATGACAGACATGGTGTAAATGTACTAAAACATTATTCCTGCTCCTGTTACAAAGATGAGCTGTGCTTTAAGCAGTTGTGATTGAACCCACAATGATTTAATATCAGTTTATATCATTAGGCAATTCCACAGCAAGAAATGGGCCTTTTATAGGACATCCCAGGGCACTCATGGAGTCAGGCTGAAAGACAGGTTAATTCCTTTTTTTTTGGTCTTTTTTGTGACAGGGTCTCGCTATGCAGTCTAGGCTTGTCTTGGGCTCACTTTGTAGCCCAGGCTGATCTTGAACTCACAATGATCCTCCTGCCTCAGCCTCCTGAGTATTGGGATTACAGGAGTGCACCACCACGCCTGGCTAGGTTAATTACTTTCAAGTTGCAATTGCTAGTAAGAGTTGTCAAACTGCCTTTCAAGATAAAAATCAGGAGCGAAGGAAGCAAAGGTCGGGGTAGGGTCACTCATGCAGGCACTGTCTATAGTTCCCTAAAACAGACGCCACTTTATGAGAATGTTCTCAGAGAATAATTTTATACCAGTTCTATACTAATTTCTGAACTAATTCCTCATTAAGGAAAGTAATTCAGGTGCTAAATCAAAGGAGATTCAATTAGAACTTGGAAACAACTGGGGAAAACATCCAAAAGAAACTTTAGTCTACGTGTGAATCCACATAAGAAAAAGTCAATATTTAAATTAGGGACATGTTTTTTTACAAAGGGAGAGCAGAAAAACAAGAAGGGAGGGTGGGTCTCAAGCTCTACAAAGTGGAAAACAAAACAGATAAAAAGCAATTTAAAATACTTCTTTTCCTTCTGAGAAAGGATCTCACTATGTTTTCCCACAGCAGTGTTCACACTCACTAGCCTGCAGCCTCGGCTTGAGTGGCCAGGGGACAGGTACACACCGAGGCACTGAGCTAAAACGATTCATCCCAGTGAAAGGAGCCAGAGCACCAGTTCGAGATCTGATCAGTAATGGGAGAACTTAGACGTCTATGCCCAATAGACAGGTATCTCCCCAGATTATTGTCTTCCTTCATTTTATTTTTTGGTACTGGGGGCAGAACTCAGGACCTCACGCTTGCCAGGCAGGCGCTGTGTCCCTGAGCCCTAAGCCCGGGGCCCCTCTCCACAAACTTTAGATTTGCTTCTCCCTTTGTAATCCCTTAGCGCTTCAAATGTTACGTGGCATGTAAGTGTTAAGTTAGTGACAAGTAGCTTGCACATTACTGTTGACCATAAAGCAACCGTCTCAGAAACCTTAGTAAACAGTAGAATCCAGCGTGTTATTGCTTTTTTTTTTTTTTTTTTTTTTTTTAAGAAATGAAGTCGCTATAGAATGTGGCTGTACAATTATCAGGGGGAAAATACGGATTCCAGCCATGAGTGCTGGGGACAGACACAATTGTGGCTGTCGCCGGCTCGGGCTCTTTCCTTAGTGAGCCCGAAGGTGCTGCCTTGCAAGAGACAGGAAAATGCAGTGCACAGACCTGAAGGAGAACCCCTGGCCCGCATGTCTGCAGACGAGGAGTTTCCTCACAGCTCCCCAAAGTTACCCTCCCGGCAGGCGCAGTCTTCAGACTGGCGCCGTGGGGATCAGACAGCGCGGAGGCCTGGTCACTGGCTGGGCCCGGGGAAGCAGCTCTGAGGGGCAGAGGAGAAGGAATCCCGAAGATCCAGGCCCAGAGGAAGGTGAAAGGACAGCAGTGACGACAAGGGGCCCACATCCTCTGCGGCAGGCCCAGGACTGCTGTGCCGCACTGGCCAGGCCCAGGCGCCACTTTACCCGCCACCCCTCCCCAGTTCCTCCCGCGGGGCTGAGTGTGGAAGAGTTTAAATCCTGCTACAAATGTTAATCACGAATGGTGAACGTCAGCCAGGGAGGCCAGTTCGAGTGTCACTATAAACCTCAGCGCTCAAGAGCCTGTGGCCACTGACCGTGTGACCGCACGGCTGCTTCGGTGAGTGACCCTTCTGCTGAGAGGGGCCCTAAGTGTGTCCCCGAGGAAGCCTGCAGCCCCCCCGACATCCCCAGCCTCCTGCTCACTTCACTCCTGAGTGTCCACTCTGTCCCAAGCCCCCACACACACCTGGGAGGGTGGACCCTTGGCTGGCACTGGCAGCCCTATTAGGACCCTGATGTTGGGACGGCCGTCTATACCCATGGAAACAAAGACACGGCCACAGGAAGCCCCTGGCCCTGCCCACGGAACCAGCCCTGGAATTAGAGCCCAGTGTTTTCGGGCAAGGCTGAGGCAGGAGGATAATAAATTTGAGTCCAGCCTAGGCCAATTAGCATGTTAGTAAGATCCTGTCTCGAAATAAATAAACAATGTATAAAGGGCTGGGGCTGCGGTTCAGTGCCAAGGCCCCAAGTTCAATCCCAGGACTGCGGGGAGGACCTCCCTGCTGTAAGAAGTAGCCCACTCTAAGATCAAGTCTGTGGTCCATATTTAACAAATGCAAAAGAAGGGTTTAAAAGTAAGGCCCAGGGCTGGGCATGCAGCTCAGCAGTACAGCAAGTGTTCAGCTTGTCTGAGGCCCTGGGTTCAATCTCTACCACCAAAGGAGATGAAGTAAGGCATGGTTCTGTCCTCCCAGGAAAAAACAGCAATGGCCTGCCAGTCTTTCCAGAAACGTCTTGTGGCACAGCTAAGATGCCCCAATTATCCTGTCTGGGACCAAAAATTGCCTTAGCAGCTTAATACGATAAACTCCATAGCCCATAAGAAAGCATTAAAGCAGCTAAAGGAAATGATTTCCCTCCCCTTTTATCGTGCGTGCCCCACCTTCCTGAATATAATGACTCAACTTTCTGGTCATGCAAAATATAGTAACCACAGCTAACGGGGACGTTATGAATGCTAACACAGTGCCACCAATACGGCTCATGGGATATAACAGAGCATTTTACACTGACACGGCTTCCTCTTATTAACCACCCCCATCACCTAAACACCCTGGCTGGTGAATACTTGCACTTTAAGTGCTTTCTATCTGCAAAAAAGCTTTTTTCATTCTTTAAAAAAATGTATAGGTTGTAATCTGTGTATAGAGAGAAGACCTTGCCAACAGCATATGCATCACTTTGCTACTAAACCAACATAAATAACAAACATTTCTCAAAAAAAAATATTGCTCACATGCAAAATCTGTACTTAAAATGCAATCTACCGGCAGAGCCTGTCTTCAAAGTCCCACTCAGAAAGAGACAAGGACAAGTCTGAGCTTTAAACAAATAATGAGCCAACAGCCCTCTAACAGAGCTCTCTTGATAGACTATTCGCAGTGTAAAGATGCACGCAGTACCTTTCACCACCAGCTCTGCGTAGTTGGAGACCCCAACCCCTCCCTCGGTGCGGATCATGCAGCGGTACTTCCCGGCGTCACGCTTGGTCGTGTTCACCACACTGAAGGACGCTATGAACCTCCGGGGACTGGTCGCCTTTGTTTCCTTCAGCGGAGCGTCCGGGACATCGATACCCTGTGTCATAGGGGTGGGGAGGACAAAGAGGAGGGACATCAGCCGTCGATCAAAACCGCAAGACACCTGAGGGCGCACTGTCAATGTTGTCATCCGGCCCTCTCTGCTCCTGTCTGTCACTGAGGGCGGCTACTTGAGAACAGCAGCCGGGAAATGGCAACACAGGTGCGATCGGCCCTTCAAAGATCCTGGATGCGAATCAAAATGGAGCGTGCAGGGATGTCCTTTCTGACCCTTTCTGACGGTGATGGTGCAGCTAGGAGGGACAGAAGAACAGGCTGAGAAAAGCTTCCTTATTTTGTTTCCTCTCCACATCTGATCTTTTCACTACACATCACCTTATTCCTGTAAGCGTGGCCAGAAAACAAAGTTAATTCACCTGGTATCCTATCACAGACCTCGTTTTGTGGAAGAACAAACAGTAAACAGTAAAATGCACAGTAGCTATATTCCCAGTGACCAGGGCTGGAGGACTAGTCCAGTTTTACAGTGCTAAAAACAAAAACAAAAAACCCAGACAAAAGTACCTGTCCAGTAAGTACTGCCCAGTATGGAATACAACAAGAGAGGGTCCTCTCCAGGAGGGCCTGTATTCCTGCAGGAAGTGGGCTCACCCCGGGACAGGTGTGTCCTTTTTCATACCTGGACACAGGTCTTCCAGTTAGGTACACTTGGAAATCCACTGCATGCTTCCAAGAGCTTCAAGCCCCAAAAGAAAGCTGGGGATTTCCACTTATCTCTGCGCCCGCGATCTTGAACGCGTTATTTGTAATTATTTGTAGACGTCAATTGGTGAGGATCTCATGGTGATGCAAGGGGTGCAACACTTTGCCCACTCTTCTCCCACCCAAGGTTGGGGTGCCAATCTTGTGCCACCACTGTGCCAAGACAGCTGGTGAGCAGCGAGAAGGCAGGTGCTATGGAAACCTGGAACAGGTGTGCAGTGACCCTAACCACCAGTGATGGCAGCCATCACAGGCCCAGCAGACATCATGATGTGCACCAGCCATGCGTGGACACGGAGGCCAGCGGGAAGAAGTGACACGTGGGCTGAGGGCTGAGAACACTGATCAGGCCAAGGAGGAGGGTGGAGGAGAGTGCTCTGGCCATAGGAAATAGTCCAGGAAGCCTAAGTGGTCGAAAAGAGCTAGCTCAGGGCAGGGCAGGCAGCAAGCCGTGTGCATGGAGAGACTCCTGGGCTGCATTAAAATGCTTTTATCTAGAGCTGTAAAATGCAAAACTGCAAAAGAACAAGCTCAGCTGTATCATACTGAGACTGACAACATGCAGAGTCCTTGAAGCTTCCACCGCTGAATTTCTCACGGCTTGGGGTGAGTCTGAAGGGGGCTCTGTAGCCACCGTGACCCCTCAGTGACTTCCTGTCAGTCTTACCCAGGCCGCTACGACCCCTAGCAGCACTGCTGGGGGAAAGGAAGATACAGCAGGAAAACAGCTGAATGCCCAGCACCTCCTGCCCCCACCTGAACTCTGCACCAATGGCAGCAGGCTCTGGAGAGAGGCCACAGTGTTGGCCCTGGTCAGTGTGAAGCTGCAACATCTGGCCACATGTGCAGAGGTTGGGACTTGCTCACCTGCAAATCCTTTCTCCCAGTCTTGGGGATGTCTGTCCCTTTTCTGTCTTGTTCATGACTTTTGATTAACAAAGGTTTTAAATTAACATCACACCCAGAGAGTCAGCTGATATTAACAGTCAAAACGCAGTAAGTGAGCGTGAGAATGGAGGGGAATTTGAACCCCTGTACATTGCTGATAGGAAGGAGTCATTCACTGTAAGAAGTGTTCTGGCAAATGCTCAAGGAGTCAGAATGTCTACAGGTCGGTGTTAATGGAGGCAGGCAGGGCCCAGCAAGAAGCCTTCTGGTCATCTGGGGTACTAAGCAGCTTCCGCCACCTCCCCTCCCCATCCTCCTCCCCCCTTCTCTTCTTCCCTACCCTCCTTTTCTTGCTTCTGGACATGAGATGAACTCAGCCTTTAAAAAGGAAGAGGATTCTGACATCATGCTACAAGCCAGATGAACCTTGTGCTAAATGACTTGAAAAGAAAACACCTTAAAATTCCCCTTATGCGAGGTCTCCAAACTGACAAATGTGCAGAGACAGAATGGTGGCTACCAGGGGCAAAGGGCAGGAGGGGGATAGGATTTAATTCTTAAGAGCTTTTGCTTCAGTGATGGAAAAGTCTGGAAATGGGTAAGTGGTGAGGGTTATGCACTGTTAAGAATGTACTTGTGCTGCTGAATTAATGCACAAAACCACTTAGTCCAATCATTTACAATGGATGACCAGATATTGTACAAGTTTACATTAATTTTTATAAGATAATATAACAGGAAATATAAAAACGACAATGTCACCAAATGTACCCAGTGTAAGAACTGACTGCCCAAATGACACCTGGCCGAGTGACACTTGGGACAATCGGCCAGAAACAAACGCACTACCCAAGAAAACTATCATATGGTTTAAAATGATCACAACTATAAATGTCACATTGCATATATCGTCCTACAAGTACAAGAAAAAGACATCGCTACCTACTCTTCACTAGCATAAATTTCTAGCTTTTCCTTTCATTCAAAGATTTCCCTGAAATGCACTGGGGTGTGAGCTTCAAAGCATTTGCAAAGAAGCCAGGCTGAGTGCCGAACACCTACGGTCCCATGTACTTGGAAGGCTGAGGCAGGAAGATCACTTGAGCCCACGAGTTCTAGGCAAGCCTGGGCAACAGAGTAAGATCTGTCTCCCAAGGAAAAATGTTTTCAATTCCTAGCTAAAATAAGCTGACTTGAAAATAAGAGAAGGAGAGCAAAGTAAGAGACACAAGTAGACCTCATCTGTCGAGGTGGAATGGAAGACAAAATCAAGAGAAGGCTTTACCGAGCCGGGTGGGGAAGGACCAGCCAGGAGCCCAGCCTTAGGCCTGGGGTACTAACTGCACCGATGCAGTCCTGGGGTGAGAAAAAGAGAAACCACGTCCATGCTCAAATACTTAACTATAAAACTTTAACCTGATACAAAGAGTAAAAAAATATACTTCTGAAACTACAGTGTTGTATCACTTAGAGCTAAATATCACTCATCATTAGTATACTGGAGTTTCTATGCTACACATTATTTCAATTTAAGTAACGTGAAGTGACCTAAATCATACAGAAAGTTATGTCTTTAACTTTTTGTGGACTCTCTGGAATTTTTCATATTACATAAGTATTACTAGATCATTGACAATGGTTTTATGTAGGTAATAAGAACCCCCTTTTTAATGAGAAATCAAATACCTAGAAGAATATTTCCATTTATTTTGCAGTCTATCTCAAGGTCTTTACAGAATGAAATCCTACTTATTAGATAGCATTTTTAAATAAATCAATCTTAGTTTCACTATTTTCAAAAATAATAAATTTCTTACACTGTGAGCCTCGGACTATGAAACCATCGCGGGCTGCTGTGAGCTCAGGCACAGGGGTCCGGCCGGGTCACATGGCAGCGGAACTCACCCCCACCCTTCCTTGGCCAGCGAGGGTGGCCCGAACCTTGCCACTCGCGAGCCCACCCACACGCATGGCGAGGAAGGAAGGACGGACAGATGGTCTGGCTTGGATCACTGGCAGCACGGTCAGGCAGGCAGGAGTCTGTATGGAACACTTACGCATCTAACTCCAATGCTGATTGAACACCTCTGCCAATATTGTGCTGTGGCCAGCTTTTTTAATGATTAAGACAGAACTGAGCGATGGTTTCTAGACCATGACCAAGCTAACCCAAATATTACAAGCTTGGAAGACCACCTCCCAAAGCTCTGACAGCTTCCGCTGTTATGTACTGTAGATATTCACATAGATGATTGTAGCTTAATCGGCTAACAAATATACAGGTAGCCAAGGAAACACAGATGCCCAAAGCTGCACCACACACTTTCGGCCCTGTACAGAGCTCATGTTCAAGCAGAATTTTATTATGGACTTTAGAAACTCTTCCTGTTATTGAGACACAGCTCAACTCCTGCCATATAATGACACCTGATAATGCTACTTAATTACCTAAGTAAATTTTATTTGGAAGTTCTCCCAGTAACATGGGCCACTGCACAACAAATGCAGCAATCAGAAGACCCAGTGAAATTAGAAGTTCTCTGAAGTTAGAAGGCATTCGAATCAAATAACCGGCGGTCTCCTGGATTGACTCTCCACGTCACACTGCGCTGCCTGACCCTGACTGGCATTTTCTAGCAAGTTAAAGTCGAAGCTCACAAGGTGAAGACTGCCACACTCTGCCATACACTCCTCCACTGCCGTTATGGCTCCCAGCAGACAGGGCGGGGCGGGGCTGGCCGTGGACGGGACCTGGAGTGGAGGCTAGATCCAAACTCGGTGGACACGAGCCCCACAGCCGTGGTCGATGCCTTAGAATATACAGCTCTTCTCAAAAACAGAAGTGAAAGAAGGTACATGTGGAGACAAATCCCTGCTGCCCCGAAAGTGAACAGGAAAGGGCGGGCAGTGCCTCTCCCGTGTGAGTGTGACCTCACCCAGCCCTGCTCAGTCTGAGAAGAAGACCCAAGGACAGCCAGCGGTGATCGGGAGCACGGCCTTGGTGCTCGGACGGCATGTCTTAGTGGCCACTTCGCCTGGGAAAGAACCAGGATTCCCTGTGGTGATCGCCAGCATCGGGTGGTGCAAGCCTAGAACATGTGTTCACGGCAGAATCAAGGAGGCCAGAGGAAAGGGCTCAGCACAGGTGCCACAGTGCAGGGGTGAAAGCAAGACTCAATTAAAGGTAATAAGCGCGGTAGGTTCAAGGCACCAAACACATTTAATTTTGCTTTTTAAAAGTTTCCTATCACTGTCAACAACAACAACAACAAAACAGCTTTACAGAGGTATAATGGATATACCAAAAACTTCACATCTTTAATACAGACACTTTGATGAGTTTGGGCATAGGTGGACACCCATAAAACCATCGTCACTAGCAAAGTAATTCTTTAGCTGCAAACTGACACATACTCTTGCACGCATTTATGGAAAGGAGCCCGTGTCCGATGCAGACAGTGGGAAGTCAAAACCAACATGCTCGGCACCTCCTGCTCCCCAGCCCTCACCATGTGCACACGCTGGGGATCTCAACAGTGAGGCTGGCTGCCAACGGGCAGCTAGGGAGGAGAGTCAGTCCTCCCGGTCCTGGCACACAGGACAGCTGCGCTCCACAGCGATTCACCCCAGGCATCATGGAGACTGGAAGGGCTCCTCTCTTTTCAAGTTGGAAGCAATGCTAAATTCTCCACACTATCTGTTTCCCCCAAATGAACAGATTATCATGGTCTTGATCCAAAAAGGGAACAAAATCAAAAGAAGAGTAATATTTTGTAACAATGAATTTGCTATAAAGTTTAAATTTCGATGACCATAAATCCAGTTGTACTGAGCACCGTCACGATCATTCACCTGTGTCCTGGTTTTCTCTGTCTGGTCCCACAGGAACAGAGCTAGGATGCTGGGACCACACAGCCCACACTATTTACCACCTGATGCTTTGCGGGGAAAAAGCACCAAGCTTTGAAAGTGATGGCATGACACAGATTGCTTCAGAGTCCTCAGGGACAGAGCAGATGAAACGTACGAGGCACTGACCACGTCTTGGGAACTGCTGAAGCTGCGGGGTGAGTTTATTAAGCTCGTTACAGTGCTGCCTATGTTTACCACTTCCTTAGAAATAAAAGGAAAGCACTCGAGAGAGCGATCAGAAAACGGTCTCTCATTTCCCTACACCGGAATGACTATTTCCACCAGGATTCTTTTCCAGGAAAACAGTTTTGTGGTTGGCTTGTCAACAGCCCGGTGCTACACAACTGAAAGAGCCACTTTCTCTAGGTGTCTTCCGTGGCTGCAAAAGAACCAGGACACTTAAAGGCACCTGCACAAGAGGAACAAGAGTGAAATCTGGCCAAGGACATGGTCACTGGCCCGCGCTACAGCTGCATTGGCTTAACATGACATCAAACACCTGCACACAAGAGGCGAGGATTACAAAACACAAGTTTCTTAAGCAAAGGCAGGGGCAGCCTTCTAAATCCTAAGAATAAGCAGAGTGTCATTAATGTGTCACTTGCCCTTTGTGCTTAATGGACAGCGGTTCTTATAACAGAGACAGACCACAACGATACCTGGACCTCAGCCAATTCCCTCTGCCTTGAATAGAGGGCTGGGGGGCCGCATTGTGTGAGGGAGGAGCAGGAGGGAATCCTCACCCGCTCTGGGGTCCCACAGCTCACCCGCTGTTGGGGTGACCCAGCTGCTGTGCTGCTGTGTGTCTAGCAGTGATGCCCACACCTTGTCCCACACTGTGACCCCCCAGGACCACAAGCAACATGCTGTGTCTACGCCCCTCCTCTAGTCCTGAGGGCAGCTATGAAATTCAAACGCATCCAGCGCTGCCCATTCCCTCCCCACCTCGAGGAGGGACCTAAGGAAGCGTCCCCTGGTCCTTGACGGGTCCTTGTGCTTGAGGACATCACTATCTGCACCCTCATGTTTCACATTCATGGATTAAACCAACCATGGGTCAAAAATATTTGAAAAACAATCACTTCTGTACTGAACACATACAGAATTTTTCCTGTCGCTGCTTCCTGAGTAATCCAGTGTAGAAGCTATCACATAGGGCCACATGGCATTCACTTCTGTAAGGAAGCCCACACTGATTAAATACACCGGAAGTTATGTAAGGGTTACACAAAAATTAACCCCTTTTTAGATAAAATACATGGGCATCCCTGGATGTGCGTACTTGCAAGGCTGCCAAACCAACCCCCTGCAGATACAGAAGCAGGATTATAACTTCAGATCACCACACTGGAACTCTCTCAGGGGCTCTTGCAGCCACCTAAACCTGACAGCAATCATGTAGCTAAAATGCTTTCCATTTTCACCCTCCACTCCCAAAAGGAAGAAATAGAAGAGGAAAAATTTGAGACCCTAAGAATGTGCAAATTCCCTAAGAGCCCTGCTCCAAGGCTGTACTGGAGAACAGAGACAGAGGGACAATGAGCCTGGACCTCAGCAGCCCTCCCCACAGGAAATCCAGGGTCAGGGCCACCTCTGTCTCCCCGGGATAACCTCGGGATAACCTCGGGTCCTCGAGAGCAGCCTTTGGACAAAGGGGAAGGGAGACACAGAAGAAAGGGGTTCGAAATCTCCACTCTCCAGGGCCTAAGGAAATGGCCAGCCCTCAAGAGGAGGGGCTGACGCCTTGCTCTTGAACCACTCTGACCCGCAGGCCAAATGTAAGGTCCAACTTCAAACCCTGACTGGGAGCCCTGAGGTCCCCTGGGGGACATCTCTCTCCTAGCTGCCCTCACCTCCGTAGCATGCCACACAAAGCGCCAGCTACCTATGTCAGACAATATCACAAAGTAAACTTTATTAATTTCTTCCAGAATCTCCCTAGACACATCATACTGTCTCACCAATATAAAATAAATCTTTACTTCTAAATCAAGGTAATCCAAAATCCTAGTAAGTTAAAACACGATATAAGCTTGCAAGTATCCCATGGTTGCCATGTGCGTTCAATATTATGTTACACAGACACAGCTGTAGGTAGGTAGCTGACTAACACAATAATGGATGTGATTCTAACCACTCACAATTTCAGACCTAAATGGTTGCTATAGCAACCAAAGGCAGTCTGCTTTGTGTGTTTCTGATATTTTTCTATGATAGCAAGTGTTGTTAAATTTATGCTTTAGTATATAAGGTTTAAAACATCCAAGTTAAGTTAGCCAAAGGAATCATAATTTTACTTCTTTTCAAATCATTGGATGGGTCAAATACCTACTAAAAAACTGCTCTGATACACAGCTGTGATTCTTTTCAACACAACCTATGAATGAGGTTACAAGAAAGGCTGACCACACACAAGCACCTCCAACACAAAAAGCCAACACAGCACACTCACCATTTTAATTTTAAATTCTGATAAAACCAATCATTTATCACTTCAGTGTAGTAATGTTCAATAAAGAGCTGAGCCCAGCCCAGCCCAATTCCATCAAAACCCAAGAATAAGACAGAAACACTTGACAAACGGCCCAGCCCACTCTGTAGTGGAGGCACTGCTAAGAGCTCTACTTGGAACCCTGTATTTTTTCAAAGTAGCAACCAGCTTTCTCCTATAACATCACAGATTCCCAAAATAAATTCACCCACTGAAAAGGGAATAATTAAACATGCACAACCTCAAAAGCTCAAGTTTGAGGAGTATTACTAGTGCAGGACATGTGAAAATCAGAAAGAGCCAACTGAGCTGAATGGGCTGGTAAATTCTTGCAAGATCTGACGACTCCGGAGGTGACAGCCCATACGTCCCACTGTGTTCTTGCCAGTAACAGGCCACAAATATGGAAAGTAAAAGGCTATTATTGCATGAAAAATTAAGAATTAAATCAAAGATGAAAAGAGCTGTTTTATTTTGTAAGACAGTAAATGATGTCTCACACAAAGTCGCTTACAGAGAAGATAATTCTGAACCCTTTGCATCGAGAATTTAAAAATCACTGCAAAGTGAGATACAAAGGGAAAAAAATAGTAGAACACTGACAACAGTTTTTACCAGCTGTAAAAAGCTTTTAAAGTACTGATTTCAAAACTTTCAGAAACAAGAGAAACAGCAAGCGTGAATTCGGACCACGTGGTCTCGGCCTCCTGTACACACGGCTCCCTCGTGGCCAGGGAAGCTGCTAACAGGACGAGACGGGGACAGCATGTGGGATGGGAGTGATGTGGGGTCCGGGGCAACACCCCAGGCTGACTGCGGTGGGGATGAGGTTAAGAATCCCCCTCAGCTGACTGAGGCTGGGGAGACACTCGATGGCTCCCGTCTCCCCAGAAATGATGCAAGAAAGGTGACTATTTAGGTTCTGATGATTAAAAGGGATAAAAGGCTTAAAAACAATCATGTCGCAGGAGACAACACAGCACCACCGTTCTGTCCCCATGGAAGGGCAAAGTCAGAAGGGGGCTCAGAGAGCCAGCGGAGAGAGGGGGACCAGCTCGGTAAGCAGGAGCAGACCCAGAAGGAGGGCCACGAAATGCAGCTCAGAGCAAACTGGAAAGGAAGAGGTAAAAATGAAAGGCTGGGGGCTGGCTCGGGGTTAGAAGGGGTCTAACATATTCAAGGCCCCGGTTCAAGCCCCGATACCACAAAAATACCCACCCCACACAAACCGGCGCAGACAGGGAAGGAAGTCAGCTCCGGTCTAGATGAGGGACGAGCGCCTGCAGACGAATGCTTAGAAGGAAGACTCGGGAAGGGAACCGGAGCCCCGGTGAAACCCGGAGCTCGCCGAGGGGCTGGGCTTGGGTTCGGAGGGAAGGCCCAGCTCCACGCTCCTCCCAGGGGGATTCCCGCCAGCAGCTGAGATCCCGAAGGAGGCCCCTGGTCACACAAGATACGGAGGTGGGGTTTGGAAGCCCACGAGTGAGTCCCACAAATTATACACATCCACGCACTTTAGCTGTCTGCGAGGAAAAGGTGTGTCATTAATTTCTGCAGTTAGGTCAGTTACTTTGAAATTCAAATCACGAGAAGATCTTTGAACAGTGTGAACCTGTGTGTGTCTGGGGTGTGTGTGTGTATGATTTTTCGGGATTTTTCTCAGGAGAATCAGTAGAGGAAGAGAGTAAGGAAGGATGACACCTTAGATGTTAATATACTGCTCTGACATTCCCGATGACAAGGTCTCCCAAACGAGATGACCAAGCAAAAGCCAGGGGGCAACTGAAACTCTGCAAACAGAGTGTGAAAAGCAGCAACAGTTTACATACAGCACCTGGGAACTGGCCACGTGCTGGCCAACCAGGGAAGTTGAGTCCAGGCAGCCAGACCAGACCCTGTGCCCCCTTCCTCCTCCTCCTCCCCCATGGTAAACGCGCCCTTCCGGCTGGACCCCGGCGGCACCATACCTGTAACCACAGCCTGTCCTCCTTGGATGAGGTCCTGCCGATGGCGCTGCACTGGAAGGTGGCGGACTGGCCTGCGTTCACCTCCACGTTCTGGATCCGCAGGAAGTGGGGAGTCCGGGCTACAGAGGACAAAGACGGAAAGACCTTAGACGTGGGGATCTGTGACCAACACGCAGCTCCATCAACCCGTCCGCAATCCGGTGCCTTCCTGTCGTGCTCCCTCTGGGAGAAACCACGCTTTGCTTAGTAGAGCTTTAAAGATTTCACTGCAGTTGTAAAAGACAGCACGGAAGGGTTTTGGTGTGCGCTGTGTGTGAGAAGAAAAAAGTCAAGCAGTAGGGGACAGAATCAAAAAAGAAGATATTTCATTGTTCCTGCTGTGCAAATTATCACAGCTCAGCAGTCTTCTTGTAATAACAGATCTTTATTAATAAAGATTATACTGAAGCCTAATTGATGTTTTGAACGAAAACATATTAGATATTTATACTAGCAACATGAAAAGAGCAGTAAGAAGTTAAATGATGTTGTCAAGGAACCTTTGAAACGCAAATACAGAGCTGTGCGTAATATATATTTTAATACAACTAATTGGTATGCAACGTTACTTGTGTAATATTTTCCAGCTACCAAAAATACTATCCCTATAGACAGACTCTGTGAACGATGCTATAGCTGCCATAGCTTGGGAATTTTTGCTGATTCTTATTTCCAATTCAAGAAGTAAAGTGAGTCCAAATGCTAACCAGCATTGTTTCATAAGGTACAGCGTCCACAGGGGAGAGGTGTTTAGAGAGACGATGATTTTCTTTGATCTGAGAAGCACAGATGAATTTTGGCATCACAGGTATCCAGGAACTAGATAGACTGGGCAGGATTTAAATTCCGTGCAACTTCTTTGAAGAAAACAATCATTCTAGATGAGAGGGAAAGAGGAGCGAATGGGGAAGAGGGAGAGAAGGAAGTGAAGGGTGGCATTTTCTGGACACGACAGATAACACTGGACACCAACTAAAATAAATGTGTTCCCTCTCTAGCTTTCTCCCATTGCTAAAGGGTCCTCGGCCCAGGTCTATGGATCCCGTGAAAGAATACGACCTGCTCCTGGGTATGCAGTGATTATAAACTAGCACTCATTTGAGCCTAAGCAGAACATAATTAGGAATGGAAGTGGGTTATAACCAAGGAACAAAGAAATATGTATTTTAATATCAACAACCAGGGAAAACTCCATTACTAATCTGGAGGCACTAATAATTCAACATATTCATGATCTTTAGCATGCAAAATGTTCTAAATGGCTCTAACAAAGTAGTATAATTAAGGGACCTTGTTTCTTAATATTAATATATTAATATTCAACTTGATGAACACTACTTTGCTGATTTAACCAAGACTCCTTGCTCAAGAATAGCACAACTCTACCGTTTTTAAAGACTTCTTGGAAAAGTCCCTCCATTAAATTTTTCTACTGTTGTTCCCGAGGAACTGGGAAATGCATTAGAAAATGCAAAAGCAAGTAGGATCCGCTGAGGGCTGTGTGCCAGAGACTTTTCCACTGAGTGTTCAGGGTTCCGCCCGGTCTGTGGATGGCGGGACTGGCAGGCACCTGGCCAGTGAGAGGCAGAAGCCAGCTCAGCACTGGGACCCCAGCCATTCGGATGTGCTGCCACTCCCAGGCTAACACCACGTCTGCCTTCCCAGGGGTCTCCACCTCCCTTGGGAGGCCCCTCTGCCTGCCTGTGGGAATCCTGGCTTCCTCCACGGCCCTCCTCCCATGCTGGTGGTCCCACGAGGCTTCCATGGGTCGTGGATTCACCTATCTTGTGCCTATACCTTCACCCAAAGCAAGGCAACTGATGCTCAGGCCTCACACACAGCAGACCCTTGACAACCTCATTACACTGTGCGTGTATTATTTCAAATTAAGAAGCCTCCGCTGCCCACACCTATCCTTGAAACCTGTTCAGCTGAAATTCCAGCCTCCATAGCAGAATTCTACTCTCTCATCTTCTCTCCTGACTGCTCACACAAAGAACGTTGACTATAGAAATAACTGTCTAGTGCTGAGGCTGGAGCTCAGTGGTAGAGTGCTTGCCTAGCATGCATAAGGCCAATACCCAGTACCACACACAAAAAAAATCCTAACAGTCACAAGGGTGCCTTGTTCATGAATGTAGTTCATTCCACAATCCTGTCTCCCAATAAAACACACACACACACACACACACACACACACACACACACACACACACAGAGAGAAAGTAACATTTCTGAGCCTCTCAGGTACAAGGAGCCTGCAAAGGCTGACACGGGGGACCAGCAGCCAACCACAGGGGCCACACGCTGTCAGGTACCCTGGGGACACTTCAGCCCTGGCAGCCCTGCCAAGGTGACCTTGACACTGCACTGTTCACTGGACAGGGGCATGCAGGGCACAGCAAGGACAGCCACTGTTCCGTCACTAGTCGGCTCATGCCTGAGACCGGGTTCCCTGCTGGGGTCACCCCGCTGTAAGGTACCATCCAGGACACCCCATCATACAGGCTTCCCTTTGCTAAAGCAGACGCCACAGTGCGGCAAGGGAGGAGGGAGGGGCATCGCCCGCAGGGCCATCTCGCTGGACGCACAGAAAGGACCAACAGTCGGGAACAGATGCGCTGGAGCCGGCAGCAAGGCAGCATCTGTGGAGGTGGAACCCGCGGTCCCAGGGCGCCCATCTGTGGCCACACCATGCCAGGCGCCACCAGCTCTCAAGGGGTCTGTCAGAGTTTCACAGAGGTCCTCGGCCTGCGAGGCCCTGGCTGTGCCTCTTTCCCAGCGGCACTGGTCATTGTGTGCTGCCCGTGGCAGCGGCCATCTTTGCTGTGTTTCTCAGGGCTCTGTCTGAACATCTCCTCCTCCCTGCTCGGGAATGCCCTCTGTCCCCAGAGTAAATCACTGCCAGGTGACCCTCCCAACAGGTGCCCTGGAGCTGGGCCAGAGCCCCGGGCCACTTCCTCGTGAAGGGCCTTCTTGGTTGGGGATCCTGCCTCCTGGCTGCAGTTTGAGGCCTCTCTGTTCTCCCCGGGGCTTTACCTACATCCAGGGGTCTCTCATGGGAACACAGACTGAGCCTCATCCCGTCCCGTGTCAAGGCCCTGCTGACCAGAGGGTCCCTGCCGGGCAAGCACCACCTTTGCCCACTTCCTGTTGGCATGACTTTGCTAAGAAGGGCTGGCACTTCCCTGGCTCCCTCCAGACACTCGGGCCCCCACCTCCAACTGCCAGGGAGCTTTCTCTTCCCACTCCTGCCCCTCAATGCCCAGCTGGGGGGAAAGGGCCCATGCTCCTCCTCAGGGCCACTCAGGGACCCCAAAAAAGTAACCATCAGGAAAAGGCTAACTGGAAACGAAATTTAGGCTGCAGTCTCTGTATGCTTGTCTGTTAAGAGAGTATCTCCAGCACCTCCTCCGGGGAGACTGAAAGCCTTAGCCCTCACGGTAAGCAGTAAGCAGGCCGCAACTTGTTTCATCCACCAGAAACACGGTTTAGATAAAATGTAAAGTGCGACCAAGACCAGAGCCAACTTCCCTAGGTGCAAGAGTGTATTTCGTATTACAGCGTTGATGCCTGACTTGGGGCTAAAGGTTTAGAATGAAAACCAAGACATCTAGATGTGCCTGTCTCTATCTTAGATATGTAAGAGCTATGAATGTTCTGGGTATTTCCCTACCTCTGGGTGCATCAAATTAATAAAGGAGTCTGTTACAACTAGACAAAAGCATGTGCTCATATACATAGGCACCCTAAAACGCTGAGAAACTAAAGAACTAATCCAAACGATTTCCAGTTCACTTGACTTAGGTGGATCACTGGTACATCATACTAGCTTAACACTGTTGGTTTAATAAAAGAAAAACAGCGTGTCTTCTGAGGTACCGGCATTTAGAACAAACACACGTCTGTTGTGTAAGTATGTGCTCTACTGGGTGTAGTGATCAATAAAGCCAATGCTGCATTTATCAGATAAGATGATAAAACAAACAGACTTTTAAGATCAAACGAACTCACTCATCCGACATCTATTTCAACAGCTATTATGTTTGACAATAAATTTGCCCAACAATAGTTTCCAAAATCTTTTTGATAATTTATAATCTTATATACTAAATTAAACCTCAGATATTTAACAAATATCTAGATCATTTCTAAGTTAAATACTGAAATACCCATAACCTAAGTTTATACATTTTGGTTTTTACTCTTTCAAAGGAACTAAATATAGGAATTAGGATGTATTTTGTTAAAGGAAAAAAAGAACATAATTGTCCTCTAAATAGGATGATTGTTCAACAATAAAGGTGAAAAGAGAGCAAACAGGAGAAAACTGAACAGATATGGAAACAAGGGCACGTGGAAAGTGATCTTATCTTGTACGGGTTAGGGTTAGGGTTGGAGGGGCATTGTTCCCAAAGCTCTTAAAAATGCTGTGACCCCAACAGTCCATGAATGCAAAATAAGTGTGACTTCCTCTCGATTTGCTATTAAAACAGTGCAGTTGTTATTTGAATTATTGTTCTTAAAAAAATTAAACATTAGGGTTTGTACCTGTAAAATTATACCTGTAGAAGACAGAGATTCAGAGATTCTACATCTTATCAGACTAAGTTCCTATGAAGGGAACTCAATCTCACTTTGAAAAGGCAAGGGGTTATTATTTGCTCACTTATGGTACCTTTTAAAGTAACTTTATTATTATCCCTTTTATTAGATAGATAACTATTGTTTTACAGCAACCCATAACCTTATTGAATCAAATGTTCAAAACTTTTGACTTCTTCTGAAATTCTGTCTTCCTAAAAACAAGTACTAAACAAAACTAATCTTAAACTGATTTTGAGATCTCTCCATGGGTCCTTGGAAAAAAATCTCAAAAGGTTGTAACTTTTTAAGAGGTAAGTTAAAAATAATAATTACGTATGCAGCATTTGCTGTGCTGACCTGCACAAGAAGCATTATCAAGTTAGAAGTTGAGTACCTTAATGTTATTAAAATAAATATTTCAGGAATTTCATAAAATTTCTAGAACCCTCCCAACACCTTTGCCGTCCTCTGGCTGATAGTAAACAACTGTATCATGTTATCTTAATTCCAGTGGTTACTGAAATGTTGTACATCAACAAATACATTTCCTTGTCACGCTGCATTATTTTCGTAACAGACTTAGTAGACCTTGATGGCCATTTCCAGTCCTTCATCACTCACAAATTTACTGCCTGACAAGAGTGAGCTCCTTAAAGTTCTTGCAGTCAGTTCTAAGACAGAGCTCTTCATCTCTGAAAAAGTGCTGGGAGGCGGGCGCCCACCTGAGCGGGGCAGGAAGCGCTCTCAGGTGCTCTGGCATTGATGGCGCTGCCACGCTGAGCAAGGCTTTCCAGAACTCTCGTGGAAGAGCTGCTGAGACCATGAAACCACCCAGTCAAGAACAAGCAGACCCAGAGTTAATTAAATGAGATCCAATAAACTGGTGAAGAATGGTCAGCGTTCCGATGGCTCTCTTGTTTGGAATAGTACTGGTTAATTAATATTCTATTTCCAGGGCTTGAGGGACCTGTTGCTCTTTTTCTCTTAAACCGATTATAAATTGTAACTTCTTAGGTATGATTATAGTTTTAGAAAGATTATAGTTTTACTCCCTGCCCAAACTTGTAAAATTCTAAGTAGCGATACTATTGAGCATTCTCATTTTTCCTGAAAGTATAATTACATTATGTCCCATTTGTAGCAGGGTGTATTGGAAACATTGCTTCTATCTACACGGTTTTGAGAAGAATGCCACACCCAAGGAGGATGTGCTGGAAGGAACAAGGCCATTGTTATTCAGTCAATGGTTACAAACTTCTCCCAGAAAGGTGGGCCTGACACCTGCACTACCCGTGAAAGAGGAAGGTCACCTCCTAGCAGGCCAGGGGTCCTTGGCCTATCTGGGGGACCTCAAAAAAAAAAAAGAGGAAATCACCCAATGACAGGTGCTGCAGGTGCAGGTTGGTGGTGAGTCCTTGGGGTGGCTTCCTAAAGTTAAGCCAAGTGTTTAAACATCCAATCTGAGATTCCTCAAGTTTCTAAAAAGCAAACTTAAAAGGTCTGAGTGATTCATTATCATACTCACTGCATTTGCATAATGGATCTGCTAAATTTAATGAAATGATTCATTTTATAAACAAGAGAAGTCAGACTGTTACCTAGGATCAGAAATAAGTGACTACAGATACGGATTTCAGGGAAGACCTCGGTCCACTGCTGATGGTGATCAGACGCCTGCGTCCTTTGGCATCTTGGGGGTCCTTTTCACCACTTCTTAGGCTGGGTGTGATGTCTTGTGCATCTTCTCAGCAATTAGTATTTCCCAGCCCAAGTAGAAAATGGAGCGACTGCAAAGGATTCATTCCCAGCACTGTGGGCCACCAGGAAGCTCCCAGGACACCCGCTCGCTTCCTATCTTGTGTGGGGACTGCGACACGCCCTGAGCTGCATCGCCAAGCTCTGCTTTGCTACAGTGATAAAAACCAGGACAGGATGCGAGCCCTGCGTCGGGAACCCTGGAGGCTGGCCTGCCCTCCGACGCTTGCTCTCCTCTTCTCTGTTTCCTGTTCGGGGTCGGATCCTGTCTGTCATGTTAGTCTTACTGTTAGCACCAAGGCCTCTCCACAGCAATCGTCCTAACATAGCTCACTGTGTTTGCTTTTGCCAGCTGGCTCGCATGCTCGCATCGCTGAACCTAGGGAGAAACTTCAGGCTTCCCGCAGTGTGGACCACGACCCGCTCCCACATCCCTGCGCGGGGGCAGAGGCTGGACGGCTTGCACGCTCAGCCTGGCATCTGCCCCTCTCCTAACGGTCTCCTGGGCCTCGGATCCTGTGTGCGTAGTCTTCCTTCTAGGAGGGCTAGGGCTGCCAGGGCTCAGGCACAGTTTGAGGGTATCCTCCAGGGTCCTTCTGCCAGAAGCTTGGTCTCCAAGATGGCACTGAGGTCCTTGGCCTCTGAAGGGATTAAGGCCGTTCTTGGATCCTGGGGTCTCAACAAAGTTAGCTAAAAGGGTAAGCTTGATCCTGAATCGCTCCCTGGCTTCCTGTTCAGATGTGCTACCTCCTCCCACGTGCATTCCACCAGGATGCCCTTGGGCCTTCACAGCGGGGCCGCCTGGCCTGGGAGCTGAAAATAACTCTTCTCTTTATGCGGCTACTGCACCTCCAGTGTCTTGCCCTGAACTCTCTTGCAAGCCCAGGCTAGCCTTGAACTTATAGTGATCCTCCTCCCCCAGCCTCCTGAGAGCTGGGATTACAAGTGTGCCCCACCATGTCCGGGTAGAGATCTAAAATAACCCCCTGAAAAACACATGTCTATGCCTTCATTTACATGTTCCTCCTTCCAGTGCGACTAATGTGTCCAAAGATATTCACGATAGCTTAAACAGTTTTAATTCTTTTTCCTAACATTTGTAATTTATAACAGAAATATCCTTCACATTTAGAAAATATTTTAATAAAAAACATTAAAATGGAATTTATTTCTAGGGTGCACCTTCTGACATGCGTAGGCATTTCTGTGCTCTTCATTTTATTTCTGGCTGTCGCAGCAGGTGTGGTGGTGGTGGTACCACTGGAATCCAGTGAGCAAAGGCCACAGACCATGCTAAACATTCTGAAAAGCACACGACAGCCTCTCTCAGGGAAGGAATTAGCAGCCCCACAGGGGAACAGAGCAACTCCGATATTCACCTGCGACATTCCCCAACTCCGTAAAGCCTGGGTTTCTTCCCACTGCACCTACTAACGCCCAGGTAAAGGTGTCCACAGTGAAATCTCATGTATACATTTTTTAGTTTTTCCTTACACTTTATACATTGGATCAGTATTGCAAAAAGGCACAGCTTAAAAGACTTTTGAGAAAACGTTTTCTCAAAGCCTCTAACAACGTCCATCTCTGACAGCAGGGTATGAATACACTCTTTTTTGTCCAGCCCTTCAAAAATACAACTCGCTTCTGACATGTCGAGCATCTAGTGAGACTCACACACTCTATCATCAATAATAATGAAACATTTGCATGTCAGGCTTCCCGCTGGCTGCCCAGGAATGGAAGGCTAATTCCCAGCCATGGATCCCTGAACCGAAGAGAGGACACAGGACCTCGTTCAGCACCGCCATCCGCTAATGCCGCAACCAGGGCACGATTGTTACTATGAGGGCCAAAGACACGACTGGACAACATCCGACCTTCCTTTGTTTACTGTCACCGTGAATAAAGGGGCCTCACAGAATGACAGGTGCCACTTCTGTTTTGGAACCACCTGAGCCTGATGTGGCTTCCTGACTGCCTGTGCTTGTCACCCGTACACTGAGTTTAAAGCTCTAAGGGGTATTTGTCTCTGTACATGTGGGGAGAGCCCATCCCTGGAGCTCAACACTTACCTCTAGCCTAGGAAAAGGCTCCTTAAGGGGGAAAGAGACTGCCAGGAAAACACACACAAACCTGACCAAGGTAGCAAAGGCTCAAATGGAGACCAGAGGAGGACAGAAGAGACTACGAGGGTAAATACTTTCATAGGCAAATGGTGCATTTCAAGTGAAAGATAACTGGCCTTAATGGAAGCTATTAACTCATCCACCAGGGGAAATAAGACAAGAGACCCGGGAATTTTATTTCCCTGACCAGTGTTTTCCAACAACTTGAAAGCCAAACTTTCTACTAATAGCATGCACAAGTTTTTTCAATAAACATCAAGGCTTATATAATTTTCCGAAGTTTTAAGATGCCTGGGATCTGCCTCAGTGCCTGCAGCTGTAAATCCCAGAACCATTTTTAGTCGAAGCAGCTTAATCATGCTATTTTATGATCTGGATTTCAGCACATTTATGTTTAGATATCACTGCTTGGGTCTTTTACTACCTCCTAATCCATGCAAAAAAGTTCCTACACCTCAGCCCTAGCAGAACTTTTTTTATTTGTAAAATAGGCTTTTTAAAAGTACCTACTTAATAAGGGAGGCATAAAGCTTAAATAAAAGGAGGCAGCGAAGCTTTCTGTGTGCCAGGTACTTAGTCCTCAAAAACCATTCTTCCATTTAAAATAACTGACCTGTCACTGGAAACTGGAAAACAGCCCAAGGAAAAGAGCTTGCAGCCAGAAAAGTTCAGATCCCATGCTGAGTTAGAAGCTCCGGCCCCTGCCAAACTACTTTAATTGTAACTCCAGGTAGAGCACCTCTAGAATAAGAAATTCCAATCTATCTCATTTTCAGAAAGAAATGTTCTTTCTCTCCCCCAAATTTATAGGCCCATTTGTCTCCTGGATACCCTTTCAAAATGCGCTGCCAGCTTCCTGCTGGAGCCTGCAAGAGCTCCACACACCAAGCATCCTCCATGAATAACAAACAGGTGTTGGTGCAACTCTTCTATTCTCTCAGTCTGCCAAGTTCCGTGGCTTTTAACAAAGAAAGAAGTTTTGGGGTATTAATTGATCTCAAATCACCCTTTGATCCCAAAGCCAAGAATTATTATTGACCAAGATGCAAATCTTTTTGTAGATGCTTCTACTATTATCGATTCTTCAAAGCCGGCATGCAGACACCAGTGACAAAATCAGAGAAGAATAATTTGCAAGATCAAAGTACAAACCAAAGGGGATAAGAGAGGAGCAGGTCCTAACCCCTTTCTATTCCTATTTACATTTGAATGCAGCGGCACAGGTTGAAATGAACTGCAAGCAGGCCCATCTCCAAGAACAAACATGGAGTGTTTCTCTCTGTGTCAGAGGCTAGAAGCTGCCCTAGAAGAGCCCAGTACCGCCCACCCCAGCACTGAGGAACAAAGGACTTCATATTTTTAAAACTTTAACATGGACACAACTTTAATTCTCCCATCTAAGAAATCAATCAGCACAGCTACTTAGGTTTACCGTTTCTAGTGGGGCTATCGAGGGATAGCATCTAAAAATAACACAGATCGGGCTGGGGTGGAGCCCAGTGGGAGAGGACATGTCCAAGGTTTAATCTCCAGCAGCCAAAACAGCAGCAGCAGCCGTGAGCACCGTAGCGGCAGCAGTGCTAAGCATCCCTCAGCAGAAATGGCTGGAACCAAAATATTGCTGGATTTCAATGTTTTTCAGAATTTAGAAATTTTGCATTATGATGAGAAATCCTGGAGATAGGTCCCAAAACTAAACAGGCAAAGCATGTATGTTTTCTATACACACAGCCTGAGGGTGACTTCGGTAATGATTTTAGCGTACCTACTGAACACACTCTCAAGTCAGGTGTAAGGTTTCTACTTGTGCGGTCAGTTTGGGAGTCTTGGGACATTTCAGATTTTGAATTTCCACCCTGGGGGTGGTCTACTTGTGTTAATCATAATAAACAGCTAATATTTACCACTTCTTGGAACATGCTAAGTCAGCACAGTTTTAAGTCCTTTATGTCCCGTAACCCTCCAATCCTAGAATTCAGCCTATAAGAGAAACATTATGTCGAGTACTATCTCCACCATCCATATGAGATTAAACTTCTCAAAAGGGCCAGAAACTCTTGTGACTGAAGCAGGGGACTTTGATCTTAACATGTTTCAGGCCATGTTTTTACTTACTTGAAAGAACAGATATTAATGGCCTAACTACTCAAGTGAAAAAATGAATTTAACATTCTAGTCAGAGAAAAGTAAGTCAGGCACTAACTATATAAATAACTTTGAGGAGTTGAGTGTACCTCAAAGAAGTAGGATTTTCCTTTGGAGAACTCTTCGTGTTCAGGTCCTACATCTCTGAAAGGAAATATGAATTCTGAGAGCTCCACCTCCACTGACGTCCAGGGTCAGGACTTTGTTCAAAGAAACCTAATTCCAAAAAGAATTCTAACGTGGGCTTCGTCACTGCCTTTCATATCTTATTTGTACTGTTATTATTATTTTTATTTTTATTTTTATTTACTTTTTGGTACCATGGATCGAACTCATAACCCTTTGCTTGCCAGGCAGACACTTACATCACTGAGCTAAATCCCTGGCCCATTTGCACTGTTTAGTAAGTTTCATGAAGTCTAAATTTGTAAATAGTTAAGCAATGTTTGGCTGTACAAATAAATTCATGAATAAAAACTTAATTTTGTTTTACAAGTCAGAATAATTTTGATCCTGAGATGCAAGTGGCGAGTTTAGAATTTCTTAAAGGTTTGAGGAAACTGCTGACTTCTTTCATATTCTCAAAGCAGTAATGCAGAATAGTTTTGGATTTTTGTTTTTAATTTATCCAATGTACACAGCATACAGAAAGGCCATGTATCTTTTTCATTACATCATTGTTTTTCAACTGGCAGCAAAATAATAAGGATTCTGAATAATACTTAGACTTGAGAATTCAAGGACTGATATATGCAAAGAGCGAGTCAAGGACGCCTGCTATTTCTACCTCTAATTAACATTGAACTGTAGGTTGTAGCCATGGCAACTCAGAAAGACAACAAAAGGCACCCTACTAGGAAAACGGAAACCTCAATACTCATAGATGGCGAGATTTAAAGGCCAGGCATGGTGACACACACCTGTAATCCAGCATGCTGGGAGGCTGAGGCAGGGTGATCCCAAGTTCAAATCAATCAAGACAACTTGGTGACTTAATAGGCCCTTGTCTCAAGGTAAAACAACAAACGACACAATAAAACAAAACAAAACAAAAAGGAGTGGGGATCTAGCTCAGTGCAAAGGTGCAGGGTTCAATCTACAGTATTGAGAAGAAAAAAAAGATTATGATTTCCTATGTAAAATGTTTGAGGCTCCTGGGAAAAAAAGAGTTAATAAACAAGTATAGCAAGATCTCACGGGATGAGAGATCAATTTACAGAGATAATTTGGGTTTCTATCCACTAATCAAGAACAATCTAAAGAATGAAATTAAAAAACAAGTCCATTTATAATCACTATGGATTTCCCAGCTGAGGGAATCTGGCTGAAACCAACAGACTGGCCCTCAGGTTCATGAGGACGCGACAGGGGCTCAGTACTGTCAAAACAACACTGAAGGAACCAGAGCCAAAGGATTCACCGACCCTGCTTTCAAAGGTTACCAGAGTTTTAGGAACCAAGACAGTGGCGATAAACGCAGAAGCACAGACACACAAATCCACCGAGTATAAACCAAGTGTTCAGAACCAAACCCTTGTGCTTTCGGCAGCCGGTTAACTGGGAAGACAAGAGTCTGGACAAATGGTGCTGGGATAACCGCATCGCCACAGGCAAAAAGGGTGAGAGTGCACCTGTTCCTGAGCCCCAACAATCATCGGGGTCCCTCACAGAACTCCGGGCAAGAACAAGAATTCCTGAGGGGCCCTGTGTGCCCACTGACAGGTGAACGGAGAAGGGAAACGTGTCTTCCTCGGAGCCCTCCTGCCACAACGAAGGTCAAACCCGAGTCATTCACAGGGAAACGGGCACACCCTGAGACCATAATGTTGAGTGAGGTAAATCGGACTCGCAGGCTTAAATATGGCCTGGTTTTCTTATATGTGAAACCTGAAGTATAAATAAAAGACAAAATAAGGGTTAGGTAATAAGAAGTGGGGGACAGATCCTTCTCACATGGGGAGGGGATGGAGAGACGAATGGGGAGGCGGGGAGGTACTGGTAACGCAGATGGCAAAAGGAAACACAGGAAACTGGGCCTCATCGGAATCTAAAACTGGAAAGGCTGTGAGCAGGGTGCTACCAAGAGAATGAAAGCATCTAGCAACTGGTGGGAGGTATTTTCCAGCCATGTGTCTGACATGGGACTGGTGCTCAGCCTTAAAAAAAATTATTACGACTGAATAATAAAGAAGATGGGCAATCCACTGATAATGGGGAATGAATGTAAATAGATGTTCCTCCCAGTAAGAGGTTCAGACGACCAATAAGCACGCAGGAAGACACTGGGAAACGGGGCCCACGGAGTTGCAGTCTCCGAATGGCCACGACAGAAAAGACCGCAGCGCAGCGGGGCACAGGGAGTAACGCAAACCTTCGCTGCGGCTCTCTGCGACGTGCACCTCGGCCAGCCTAGAAAGTAACCTCGCCGCCCCTCACGCCACCCAGCAGTGTTCCCGGGTGAGCAGCAACGCCACTCCTAAGTCTGTACTCCTGAGGACTGAAATGTCCTCTCAGAACCTGAGATGTCAGAGCAGCGCTTCCTGAAGGCAGGAACAACCTGAATTCCCATCAGCTGATGACCACGGAATCCCACAGGC
The DNA here is from genome assembly GCA_004027455.1 of Hydrochoerus hydrochaeris. Lineage (NCBI taxonomy): Eukaryota > Metazoa > Chordata > Mammalia > Rodentia > Hydrochaeridae > Hydrochoerus > Hydrochoerus hydrochaeris. The sequence continues at coordinate 229,740 of PVLA01002180.1, forward strand.
TGCGGTGTGGCCACACAACGACCGTCACGCATCATCAGACAGCCACGACACCCTGACCAGGCTACCACATGAGCCAAGCCTGAAAGGAACGCTAAGTGAAAGAAGCCAGACACACGGAGGCCACATTTAAATGAAATGTGCAGAACGAGTAGGTCCCGAGGATCAGAACGCAGGAACAGCTGCCTGGGGCTGCGCAGGAGGAAGGTCAGTCTGAGGGACAAGAGATGCCAATGTTCTAAAGTTGACAGCTCCAGAGGTCACCAACCCCGTGAGTGCAAATCCAACCACCAATTTGTACCCAAGGGTCCCCCGCTGATACGGGCATCTGTCTCAGCACCCCATATTCTTTGTGGACTATGAGAGAAAAGAAATTGGATCAGCGTAATCGTAGAAACCTCCGCACAGGTGCAACTCACAATGTATTTGCAAACAGAAGGTGACATCAGAAAGCTGAGAAAACGCTTCTTCCGTTTCTCTACCAGAACTACTGAAGCAAACCCAAATGCATGTGCAGTGTGTGCACCAAGTGCAGGCATTATCCCTGCTTATTAAAAGTGGTTTAAGGCACAGAGCTGCTGGCTCAGCAAGGCTTTCCACATCTCAGGCTGATCCTGCATTTTACTATCACTCTATTAAAATCAATTTTATGAGCAACTGCATACTTGTTTGAAAACAGCTACTGTTAAGAAATGCTGTAATGTCTACTCGTAAACCCGTAAGAATGTGAGCAGGAGCCTTTATCGTGAAGTAAATGAGACCCAGCAACTCTGCATCCATTTGGAAAGCTCAGTCTTGGATATGAAATATTTATGTCTCTCTGCAATCTAAATTTAACAAGTGTCAAAATTTCACAAATAATTGATTATTATTTAGAAATCCTCACAGGACATCTTGTAAATTATTACCTGTAAAGCTTCCCATTTTGAGATCAAACTCATGCCTTAATCTTTAAAAAACCTTTATTGGTATGTTTTTCTCCCAAGCTTAAAGAGATTCAGGGAGAAATAATTACAGAAGGGCTGTCACCAAAACCATTTCAGTTTATAGTTCAGAGTGCCACTGTAACACACATCACCTGGGTACAGAGGCTGTTTTGCAATTCTGGGCCTGCTAAGAGCAGCACTGGCAAAGCCAATTAGGTATTAGAGGTAGTCTCCCAAGGAGGCCCACAAACCTGCTCCTATGGCCCTGGGAAGCCTGCTCCCCAGGAGGGCAGAAAAGCACAGCAGAAACACTTCCAGAATGCACTGAGAGAAGGGCTAGCCTTAGGTCCTTATGTCCTAATTTCTGTACAAAGCTGAAAATCCAGTAGAATGGCAGGAGCAGTACCTCCAGACTTCCTAACTGGGCCACAGGTAAAGAGGGAGCAGAGGGGAACCCAGGAAATAACGTGGGTGCAGCCACATACCTGTGCCCCGGGCCCAGGATGTCCGTCTTGCAGGGAGGCCATCTTTGCATGCGTGGGGGATCAGAGGCCAGCGACACGCATCTATACTAGAAGACCCTGCAGCACTTTTTCAGGCCTGGAGCTATTACTCTGAGGATCTGGCCAAGCTCCAACTCAGGTAATTATACTCTGCTCCCTAAATCTGCCCTGTTGTTTCAGTTAGGTATAGCATTATTCATTTTCCTGCCTTTTCATGAAAAAAAAAAAGGAAGAAATCTGTCTTGGACCCCCCAGTCTTGCAGACACTGAAGAAGAGGCGAGCATGACACGCCACGGGTCACGTTTGCCTAAATGCTGAAGTCCGTGCTGACGGCTGTACGTTATGCAGCCCACGTGGCAAGTTTCAGAGCCAGGATGAAGATATCAGAGAGTCAGAGAGGGTGACCCTGGATGCAGTGGGACAGCTGGGTCACGGTGCCTTGGGTGGCAGCCACACAGGCCTGCTCCGTAACTCTCACAGGGAGTCTTCGAGTGATCTATTCAAACCCGCGTGGTAAGGAGTGCAGGAAGTCCCATGAGCCTTATCATCCCTGCATGATGTGGGGCGGCTGGGTGCAGAGCCCAGTGTAGGAACTGGCCAGTTTCTCTTAAGGCCAGGGATGCTAAAAATAAAGCAGGCTGCCGTGGCCCCCATGGCCTGACACTATCAATTTTGGGCACGGATACAGGAGAAATAAACTTCCCTGCACGGCTGGTAGAGACATAAACTGGTGCGGGCCCTTTTCCTAGCACTTCAGCAGCATCTAATCAAACTGCAAGAGTGTCTCGCTCTGCTGCTTGAAGGTCGGATTAACCCCACTGAGGCACTGGCACACGGCAGAAGAATACTATGCAGGCAGAAGAATAAAATGTGGCATGTTTCTACGATGGGACCCCACGAGTTGACCAAATCTAGAAAATGCAGTACTAAGTGAAGGGAAAACCTCGAAGCACTTGGCACTGCTTATGTGTGGGTCCCACATATGCAGATACATGAAGCACCCCGCCCTGAATATATGTGCATGCCCTGCCCCTTCCCATTGCCAGCCGTCACAGCACGGACACTACGTGATATGTCAGTGGGAGACGGTACGAAGTGAGGGTGTGCACTGCCTCCATGCAAACCCCAGGCCATGCTGTAAGCGCATTTTCACGCTTTGGGACCTGTAACTGATCTTCCCGGGTCACCAAGGGATGGCTGTGCACACATGTGTCTGCAGCTGGACCCCATTCGTCAGTGTTCACTGATGGGTTTCCATATATATACAAAGTCTCGGGTTATGGGAAACGGTACACGCAGACATCTGCAGGTTTGATGCCAGCCTGGTAAACACCCAGGCCCTGCCTGCTCCAGAGCAGAGCATAAAGGCCACACCCTGACTTCCAAGACCCTCATGGCAGAGTGGAAACGCCACAGCTGATTTCTTGGATCCTGCAGAGACTGCCAGGAGGGACAGGATCTGACCAAGCCAGCCCACCTACCTACCCCACCTGGGCTTCACAACAAAGACCAAGGATGCAGAGGACCAGGGACACTGGAGGATGTCCAGCTGCTGGAGCTGCAGTGTCATTCTGAAGGTCACAGGCCCAGCACTGGGTCTCCACCCTGGCCAGCCCCTGGCAGCCTGCACAGCTGCAGGTTTGGGGCCTACTCACTGTACGTGTTTCTGGGATTCCATTTGCCACCTCACTGTCACTTGCTAAAGTCTTTTCCTGCTGAAAACCACCAGAAGCTGGACTGGATACGGTAGGGACAAAGAGGCATAAGTCCAGCCCACCGCCATGCCAGCCACTGGGCTGGGGAAATCGGGGCTGCCATCTGTGCCGTTTGATCTCCTTACAGAATGGTGGCAGCTGTTCACATTCACATTAGGTGGTTTCAAAAAACTGTGTCTTTATCATCAATGACACCGTTTGAAAGCACTCGTTCATAAAGGTGGAGGAGCAGGGCAGGTGCCCAGGAAGTGCAGGGAGGTGTCTTACACCAGACAAATTCCAAACCTGTGCTGATGACATAACTTTTTGAAACTATCTGACAAAACTGAGGAATAGTGGCAGAAAGGTACGTGACGCAGGAATGAATACGCAGATTCCCGTGGCGGAAGGCTGTGCTCCTATCCAAAGCTAGGGCGTCAGTAGCAGGCTCTGCAAGGGTGTCTGAACACAGCAGAGAATTCAGCTCTAGAGCTGCTTCTCCTTTTAAAAGATACTGGACACATGTGACCCCTGCACCCACACAGGAAGTGCACGCGTGGACTTCTGGGCTGGCAAAGCACCGCCTGGAGGCTCATGGGGGCCCCTCGGTAGGAGGACTGCAGCCCGGGTTACAGCCTCTTCTCCCCAGTTGTGATGTAACCGTGTCCCAGTGATGCACCGTATTTTCAAAGCACAAAGAACTTACTGCATGGATGGCCCAGCACCTTCACTTCATCAATAGCAAGGTAGCCGTGGTGTCCAGAGGTGACCACTTCAAAAATCACCTGGAAAATGAAGAAGGACATGCATTATTCCCTTGTTCTGTCACACGTTTACCAAGCATCACCGATAAACACAGCACTGCTGCTTCCCGCTTAGCACCCACTTCCCGAAGCAGCTTTGCTCTCTCTAGAGCACTCAGTCCTCGGAGTCCCCGATGGGGTGCTGCGGAGTCGGACAGACGTCTGGGCCTCAGAGGCACTGAGGAGAGGCGCGAAGCATCCAGGGCCTTGAGAGCATAGAACTAAAGCTCCAAAGAGCGGATAAGCCTTAAGCAAATCATCCCGTGAAAATAACAGTGCATTATAGTTTTATTGTACATGAAATTCATGTCCCAAACACACATTGACATCTTTTTCTAGCCCTCAGGATGCCAAAATTTGGAATCTTTGACACAACAGTTTTGAAGATGATTTCCTGGCCAGGGTGAACTATGCAAGGTGCTGGGTTCTACACGAATGAAGAATAAGGGAACTGGAGGGATTTTTTTTCTCTTATAAAAATAATCCAGTAACCAGAAAGTGTGCACGGAATGTCTTTGTAAAGCTAATTCTGTGTCCCATGTGTCTCCTGCATGTATTACCTAGTTTTCTACAGCTGACCAATATGAGGTGGGTTCCATTCTTTCCCCTCTAGGGATGATTAGGCTGCTTGAGAAGGCTAAATAATTTTTCTAAGGTTACACAAGTTGTAACAGAGTCAGAGTATGATGCCGACTGAATTTACCTCCAAGTTTGGATTCTTCAGGTCACCAAACTGCCTTCGCTACCAAGTATGAGGCATTATAGGCATTATACTATATACATTTATTGTGTGTAAACTATGTTAGCTTTCTCGATATGGATATGAAATACTCAACAATCCAACTTAAAGGAGAAGAGGTTTAATTTGATTCATGGTTTCAGGAGAGTCAGTCCATGGTAAGCTGCTCCAAGGCAGCAACATCATGGCGGAAGAGTGTTGTGGAGGAAAACCGCTTAGTCCATGGCCACCAGGAAGCAGAGCAGGGGAAAGCACCAGAGAGGAAGGGGCAAGGGGTCCGGAACAGACCCAGAGGCCAGGCCTCCACACCCACCCAGATACACCTAGCAGTGGGTGCCACCCATCCCTAGGCAGTCCCTAAGCCAATCAAGTTGACACAAGGAAGACTATCACAAAAATACATAACCATGAATCCACATGCGTTCACACGTTCCTGTAATGTGTACAGTCTTATGTTCTAAAAGTTTTCATTCTAGATTTAAGTAAGGGCTAGAGTAATGATGCATCTGACCTAGAAACACAGATGCGAGGAAGTTGTGGGGCACAGTTTTCACAACATAAATTTCAAGAGATGGCAAACTACCGCCCCCAGGCCAAATCTGTGCTGTCTCCTGTATTTGTATGGCTCCCAAGCTAAGGATGGTGTGTACATTTCGTCATGGTGAGAGAAAAATGAGAAGAATGATATTTTGTGGTCCACGAGGACAGTATAAAATTCACAGTTCTGCATCCTTGAGTAAAAGCTGCACTGGAACAGAGCCACACTCCTTCGTTACAGCCTGGCCTGGGCTCTTCCAGGCAACAGCAGAGCTGACTAGTTACCGCCACGACCGGCTGGCCTGCAAAGCCTGAAATATTTACTGTCGAGCCTCCTGTTCTGAGAGAGACTTTCCTGCTTGGCTTTCCAACACACTGCCATTACTCTGCTTAACAAGAAAGCACATGTCAGGACCAATACTTTGTCACAGCAAACACAATATGCTTGGCACTCCGCGTGGGAGCTGCAGGCCTCAGCAATGGAAGTGACAAAGCCCTGCCTGATGTGTTTTTGGTTAGGTTAGGGGTCCTGCTGGACCTGCCCATTTCAGCTGGTGAGATCATTACCCCATTTTTAAACAATATCTACCTGCAATTTAGCATGACAAAATACAAACTCATCATTTATATACTCACCTTAATGAGTATAAACTCATTACTCAATGTAGCCCGAAATATTACACAAAATAAACTAGAAATCCCACTCATTTAGAAATTAAATCTTCTATGAAAAGAAAAAGGCCTATAAAAATCTATAATGCTTTAATAATAAAACTGGGCCTTTAGATTCATTTCATTTCATTTCATTTCATACCATTTTTCCTGGGATTAGACAAATATTTTTGTTTGATTTCTACCACTGAAACAAAAACATTTTAAGGGAATTCTGTCTCCCTCTGGTCTGACTTACTCTGTGATTATTTGAAAAGCTGTGGACCAGTCTGGGAGAATCACAGAACTATCTTCATGCTGAATTATTTCCTCCAACCCAGAATTGTTTTACACTGCCTTGAAAAACTATTGATTAACACAAAATATAATTTTTTCTCATTATTCATAGGTTTGAGTTTGCTGACTTCCTAAAATGTATTTGTAACCCTGAAATCGATTCTTGCAAAGCCATGAAGGTCTCTGCAGGCACAGCGGATCTCAGCGGCTCCATGCTCAGGCTCCTAACTCACAGGCCGGTCAAGGTGCCGCCATCTCCTCATTCCAGCCTTCGTATTGTTAAGAAGTGCCCCTGGTACGGTCTGTTCAGTGCTACATTTTTCATATGTTTGTTCTTTTCTTTTCCTTTCTTTTTTGTATTTGAGATGGGGTCTTGCTATGCAGTGCAGGCTGGCCTTGAACTCACGGTGATCCTCCTGCCTCTGCTTCCCAAATGCTGGGATTACAGGTGTGTACCATCACACCTGGATAGCCTTTGTGCTTTTCAGTGGTGATGCCATGCTTTCACATGCTTCTCCTTACAAAGCCTCTCCTCCCATCCATGACCCCTGAGCCCCGCCTCCCAGCCTACACTAAGCCGGAATCGCTGCTTCAGGGGCCTCTGGAATATACTGGGACAGGGGCAGGAGGGCAGGAAGCAAAATTAAAGCCAGAAACTGGGTGTTTTTTGGGGTTTTTTTTTTGTTTTTTGTTTTTTACCAGTGCAATAAAGCAAGAGGGAAAGGAAAATTCTCTTGAAATGGTAGGAAGCTAATTCCTAAATCCAAGGAAGCAGATGCCCAAGGCAGGTGGGGGCTATACTCCCTCCACCACCACAGGGCCCAGGAAGACAGAGGATGGTCAACAACGTCACCTGGGCACTGGTGTCCCGTGTGAGTGAGGGCTCTGCCCCCAGCACGGCAACTCACAAAGTAGACTCTGACCACAGGCTCTGTGTGAGCTATGGATGCTCTGGACAGAGGCCCAGCAGGGAATAGGAAGGAGGAAGCTGCCAGCTGGTCTGTCCTGAGCGAGTCCCCACACCATCTCTGGAAGGGCAAACCCAGCACGATCAGGAAACCTCACCCAGTGATGTCGGGGGACAGCGGTTCTAAACATTTGTCCAGAAGGGAACCGAGATGCCTCCATTTCCCCCAGGGTTGCTCAGAGAGATTTGCTCCTGGGTCCTGTGGCCCTCTGACACCTTCCTGACATTCCACGAAGCGAACCTGGGCAGCACTCGGGCCGTCTCCCGCCAAGCTGCACGCTGGCTCAGCTGTGGCATTTAGAAGAGGCCAGCACGTCCGGAATGCATTTTCCTTTCCCTTCACCCTGCACGGTCTCTGCATTTAGGCCATCGTCAAGGAAAGGAGGCTCAGAAAGTGGACAGCAGCTGTCCAGGCTTTGAGAGAGAAGGGCTAATACTCAAACCCAATTCTGTCCAACCCATGCACGTGTCCTGCAACTGCACCAGGAGGCCACGCATTACAGAATTAGAACATGAAACGTCATTAAAATCGTTCATGCACCCACCTTGCCTTACATCAAAACACGACGGGCGGGTCAGGGCCACAGCTGGTTGGCAGAACATGCAGTCAGCACGTGCCAGGCCCCGGGTTCAAACCCAGGTCCACAAAAAAACCCATAAGCCAACAGTAACAAAAAGCCTAACTATTAATGCGATAGTACACTACACGAATAAAGTACTGTTTGAGTGTATTTTAATAGATGAATAGTTCACGTATTTGTAAACCTCATCTTAAGTTTTTCAGTCTCCATCATGTATACTGCAGGCTGCGCTGTAACGCAGAGGTACTGTCAACTCCCTGTACCCTGCTGGGCTCTCAGCAGCATCAACCCTTTAGATATCCAGGTCCCACTACACTATCTGCAGCCTTGGGGACCAGAAACGGTGGCATCATCGTGTGGACACTGCCACTCATGTACCACCTTCAGAAAAGAGAATGTCACACCACACATGCATGAGACCAGAAAAAATGTCAGTGTCTTGAATTAGCCCTGTAGCGGCCATATGCCGGATTCACAGCTCAGGCCGCCCAGGGCTCCTCACAGACACAGCCACTCGGGCGGTGACACCCTGGCGGGCGGTGAGTGACACTCCCACGGGCTCCTGCATGGCTTGCACACTATGTGCATCTGGAACTAGTGGTCCCTTCCCGAGCCAGGGCTGCAGGTCGGGCCCTGCCGTAGCCCCCTCGGAAGCTGCTCCCCGCGGCACCGGTGGCCCCGGCCTTTTATCTGCAGCGAGGCGGCCCCATAGGAAAGTTCTGGAAAGTGGTTTCTTTTTACACCGTCTTTGTTCTCACAGCCTGTCCCTCTCATCTCAGCCGGGAAGCACCAGCCAGGTGTTCACGGCCACGGCCGAGCGCTTGGGAGGCTTCCCACCGACATCTCTCCCAAGTCATCTCTCCTGTGCCTCCCAGGCGGGGGCCTGTCCACCAGCGTGCTAACCATGCTGGGGCGCTGCCGCCCCAGCCGGTGAAGTGCAAAGCTCAGGCAGGCATTGCCTTTGCAGGGCTTCCTAACCTCGCAAACCAGGGCGCCATAAGCATGGGCTTTGGGGATGAGCAGACGGGACTGGCAGGAAAAACAACAACAGCAGCAACAACACAAAACCCGATTATTCCACTACCCGAACGGGTACCACTTTGCATGTATTTATTTCTGAATACACAATGGTCCATGTTACACAAATTTTAAATTTAAGAATGGAACTTAGGTAGTATTGCTCTTACCTGGCTCTAGCCATTTACTAACATAAGCTAAAATCTGTCATTAATGTTCCTTCATAACATTATCCTTAACGGCTGCAAAGGGACTTTCTGTACTGAGGTACCACAAATTAAATCCTCTATTGGTGGAAATAATACTGTGTCTGATTTTTTTTGTTGTTGTTGGGATAAATAAACTGCTATGAATATTCTTGCAGTTAATTATTTGCAATCACTCTTCATTATTTTTGCAGGCTAAATGGCTAATAATAGATTGCTTAATTTAGATGTATGTAAATTTTTAATGTTCCTAAAATTTATTGTCCAAGTATACTCTAGAAAGGTTTTAATAATTTACACGTACACTAACAGAGTTTTTACTGCCTCTTCACTTCCACTCAAGAAATGTTTATTTAGCACTCACTACATGGCAGAGATCATTGTAGATGCAGGGTTGCAAACATAAATGAAGGGAGCAGTTTCCAGCCCTTTATTCCCGACACTGCTGGAGGGGGAGGGGAGGTCCCAGGCCCAGGCCTGGTGGATCCACGGGACCAACACCAAGCAGGCAGGGAGGGTGAGTGGGTTCTGTTTATCCCCCCAAGAGGAGCAGCTCCCCAGAGATCAGATCTCCCGTCCTGTTTCTAGCTGAGCACCTCACACGTGAGTTCCAGCTGACCCCCAAGGGAGCCAACGAAGTAAGGACGAGAACCACAAGATCCCACAGGTCTCTGTAGATGCCTCACAGTGGAAAACCAGCTGCACCCTCAGTACCAAGCTATCTGCAAAGCACACCGTGGGTTAAAGGAAAAAGCCCCCCAGTGCCACTGCCACTCAAATCCTACATCTGGTTTCACAAGGTGCCATGGTGTGAGAGTCCCTAACAGATGTGACTTCAGATTGCTTCTGCATCCCAACCCCGCTGCCCCTGGGTCTCTGTCTGCAGCTACTTTAAAGGACACTCACTCAACGTGGGCAAAAAGGGTCTCAAGGCTCCTCCAAAATAACAGGACAGGACACGCAGCTGCCCCTCTGTGACAAGGACCCAGTCAGGGAACCACAGGAGGCCTCACCTCCTGGCTGGGCCCCTTAGAGCCACATCCAGGGCAGAGATGGCTTTTCCCAGTCTGCAGAGCTGTCCCTGGTCACTCAGCCTACTGAGCACAGAAGGCACAATGCCCTGGCCGACAGCACTGCCAGCCCTGCTGCCAGCCCTGTCCTTAACACCTGCACGTCAGGCTTAGTAAGTGTGAGTCGCGTTTGGCTCACAGTACAGACCTGCAAGGTCCTCTTGACCACGCAGCGTGGGTACTACTGACAGATGGTACTGACAAAGGGAAAGCGATGTCTCTAGGCGCCATAGAAACAATTCACATCTTTAGATACGAATCTAAATCATTCCCAAACCCCAAATGGAAAGGAAGCCCATACCTGGTAGAAGTTAGGCCAGAAGGTGCTGATGGCCAGCTCTGCACGGTTCCATCTCCCGCTTGGGGCCCCAGACAGGTTCCAGATGGGGCTCCCCAGGGCCCCATTGTTGACCTTCACGTACACGTTGAGGAACCCAGGAGCAGAATTGCTCTTGCTGGATACAAAGTAGTGGAAATCAATGCAGTGGGTATCGTTCTCTTTCAGCTGAGGGAGCAACAGGTGTGCTTGCTGCCCCTCGGGCCGACCTGAGCCGTTCACCATCATGAAGGAGCCTGTGGAGACAAAATCAAAGGGAAGTCACAACCCAGACCCACTTTCAGGGCAGCACTGAGAAGCTACCGCCATTTCTGGGGGCAAATGCTGCGTTTTCTGCACATCTTTCTTATGCTTAGAACTTCACCACTGCCTTGTCCATGAATCACTGCCACCTCCTGGTAGCCCAGATGGCCTTCTCTGAGCAGGAGTGGGACATCCCTTGGGGGTCAGTCTTAGTCTTCTGGACCCAGGACACCCAGCACAGTGCGTGCAGACAGCCCCCTGAGGTCATTTACATAAAGAGTAATTAAACCCCACTCTGTGGAGCCTTGCAGCCCTCAGTCACCCCAGCCACACGTGACTGTGTTCTACCACCATGGGCAGCCAGACGGAGGAAGTCCTTATCATCTTGTGAGGCCAGCGGGCAGCTATCCTGCCACCACAACGCCATCTGTCATCCACTCCCTTCACACTCTGGTATAACTGGAGGAGCTCTTATGTGTAGTCCTACTTTGTTGGCCCAATGCTTCTTCCTGGGGGTCAATGTTACCAGATCTTTGAGGTCCAGCATCCCCACTCCTGATGCTACATAACACCCTGTGGGTGTTTTCACAGTAGGCTGCAGGGCTGAGCACATGGGTGGGACCATCCTTCACAAGACCCTGCAAGCTCTGGATCTCTAGCCCAGCTGCTCTGACCCATCTTTGGGTGCTGAGCTTTCCAGATACACTGCTCTGCAGCCCTACCCATGCCTAAGACCTACGAAAGTGTCAAGTAAAAACATATAAACAAAATGTTCTGAGAAACAAAGGGAAACAGGTTATCATAAGTCCTCTTTGGAAGAGGGGGAAAATGTGCAGAAAGTCTAAGGAGGAAGTCCACCTACAGCTGGGGCATAAAAATAGAGAAAACAGTACTATGCAGAGAGGCTGGATTCCTAGTTCCTCCCAGATCAGCAGGCTGTGACCCCAGTTAAATATTCTTTTTAGAATTCCCCTCATTTTGAATCATAATGGTCAGGGTGGTGTGCCTGTGTGTTCATGTGTACACATATGTTTTTGTGTGGGTACTCAGACAAATCTATAAGCAAACACACAGTGTTAGGAAGTGTGCAGAATTCTCCATTGCTGTAATTTCCCAAACAACACAGAAAAATATTTTATATGATGAACACATAGAGCCTAGAAATACAGACATCCTCTGCACATTAGTGTCACTTAGGAATTAATATCACACGATCTTCGCTCACGGTTGTTACCACCATGGTGCCCCTGCTGGAAGTGAGTTGGCTTCAACCCCACTTAAACAAATAGGAATGAACTGAAGAGGGATCGGGAAACAGCCAGTCCAGGCTTTATAATGTCACCTCCAAAACCAGAACCTCGGCGTCTCAGTGTCCAGCCCCCTGCTCACCCTGTCACACCTCAACAACCTCACATGTCAAGCAGACACTCATGAAAGAAAAAAAAAAAAAAAACCTCTCTACAATGTGAGGGGGAATCACAGGAGCTATTTCAGACAAGAGCAATTTTTCAAGAGATGAATTCTATGTACCTGAAATATAAAAGCAAATACAGAAGGGAAGAGTAATCTAGAAAGGTATATTTCAGTAATAAAGAAGGACCTCAAATGTGGTTTAAGAAAGGGTTAGGAGGCGGGGTGAGGAGCGTGCCGTGACGGGGCCCAGCTGGGCAGCAGCTCTGAAGATGCTACACAGCCAGGAGGCATCGTGGGCCAGCCTGCCCAGAGCACCCCGGGCCCCACCTGTCTGCACCCGCTCAGCGCGCTCTTGTGCAGCCCGTTGGATCAGAATTAGCCCAACTCAGTACAATGCTGCATGAAACTCTGCTTTCACACCTGTGGGAGGAGGGTGACAATGTGTCACCAGGTGATTCAGCTACTGATGATGACATGTAAGCCAAAGAAGTCAGCAAGAAAAGACAGAGAAGTACAGACTGTAGACCTTGATTCAGAGGAGGAAAAAAACACTAATGGAAATAAATATTTGAGTACAACATGGTCACATATACCTGGACGATCCAACCTTCAAACTAGGTGAGACAATGTCCCTAGGTTCTTGCCAGGGCTGAAACCTCTTGGATCCAATGCCAGCACTGCGATTAAGTGTTGAAAATGTTTTCAATCAACAGCACGCTACAAGATGGTGTGAAATGCACTAACAGTGAAACAGAAGTAAAGTATCCTATCTGCACCAACAGAAATACTCAAAATGTATTTTTACTATGACTCTCACTCTCTTAGCTAAAATCCTACATGGCAGGTCTCTGTCATGCTCATTGTCAGAATCTAAAGGATTTGTAGAGAAGTTACAGATGCGGTCTTGTGGTTTTTAAACAATGATGACACTTAAAAGATTTGGTTTTCTTGAAAACTGCCTATGTTTTGATGACAAAAAGACCCACCATAAAGAAAATACTTCAACAGCTTAGCTGTTATTCACTCATTTTGGGAAAGCTTTGTCTCAAACTGTTAAGCAATTTATACACCATCTGAAAACATGAAAAATTTGGTGCACTTATTTCAAAAAGTAACACAAGGGTCACATTCAACAACTAGTTTCCTGTCGAAGTTACATTTGCTAAAAGAACACCAGTTGACCAGCACAGAAACTATCCCAAATTATTTGAGAGTCCCCAAAACAAGTTCACAATAGAGAAATGTATAGTAAATCTTTGGACTTCAGAAACATAGCATCGGCTTCCTATATGATGAAGAAAGACACATTGCTGTTCACACTGCACCATGATGATAAGATTGACAGTGCAGCTGGCTGTGGTGGTGCGCGCCTGTAATCCCAGCACTCGGGAGGCAGAGGTAGGAGGACCCTGTGAGTCCAAGGCCAGCCTGGGCTACACAGTTCAAGGTAAGCCTGGACTACATAGGGAGACTGTCTCAAAAATACCAAAACAAAAACCAAACAAACTGACAGTGAGGGCTGGGGATAGAGCTCAGGGGCATAGCACCTGTCTGGAAGCACAAGGTCCTGAGTTCGATTCCCAGTACAAAAACCAATTGACAGTGAATCCTCAGTGGTCATATTTTACAACAAAACCAAAGGCAGAGTAGATGCTACTGATGGTTATGCAGCAACTATGTATGACAGATGGCAAGAAAAGGCAGGAAAACATAGCACGTGTGTTTGTGTTTTCATTGTGGCTCACACAGGAACCTCTTTCTGCTCTTACTTTTCAGATTTGTCAGCAGGTAAACAGTTGATGCCAAAAACGCTGATGTCTATTCTAACACTCACTGCGTATTTAAACTTTAATCTTTTGGGGATATTTTATTTTCCCATTAAGTATACATTGCTAAATATAATAAAATTCAGAAAAATAAAAAATACAAAGAAAGAGGAGCTGGGGTGGCAACTGAGGCCTGGAATGCAGGCTCCTGGGGACGAGAAGGCAGGACCCTGGCTTCGGCCCAGGAGCACGAGCCCACGCGAGGGAACCAAAGGGCAAGAAAAATCGCTGTGGGACAAGGGTGAGGGTCCAAATCGGGAAAACCCTTACGCATGCAAACAGGGCCTGTCCCACAACCAACCCAAAGCAGGTTTCTGGTGCTGAAGATGAGTTAAAAGCGTTCTGCTGCTCTTAGTAAAATATGCGCATGTTCCAAGACAGTCCGCTTTGCCCTGCAATCTGTGACAATTCACCGGCCACCAACGCTCCCAGGAGTGGCACCAAAAATTCACGGGCAACCAACGCTCCCAGGGGTAGCACGGAGCCTTGGCAGGCATGGTGAGGCCAGTCCCACCACCTGCCAAGAATTACTCTGCCCTGTGTTTACAGCAGTTACACAAGGGAGAACCTTGCTGAGGATCACAGAGATACAATCAGGAGAACAAAAGTATGCACAGTTAACTCCTGCAGAGCACATCAGTTTACACAGAGGTGATTCCTAGAGGGATTTTTCAAGGTCACACATGGAGTGCTGATAAAAGTGCTTACTCTACGTGCATTGGCTTTCTATCCATGCACTCGGACCCCCAGGAAGGGTTCTGTCCAGGCCACCCCCTCGGCCACAGCAAAGCTACTCTTCTTCCAAACAGCCTGGAAACCAAGCAGTGCTCTGACCTCAGCACACGGAATTTTCAGAGGAAAGTCTCCAGCAAGCGCTTTCCCTGCGGTGTGCTACCCTGAGTGGTCTGTTTTATTTTGTTTTGTTTTTCTCTGCAGCCTCCTCAATTGATGATGAATACACTTACATGCATTTAAACAGAGCTTGCTACAGAGTGCAAACTGAATCCACGCTGGTGATGATCACTATGATGACTCTGCTACCTCAAACCTAAACGCGTGGCTCAACTCTCTGTAGCTGTCGGCCTTCCCTATCCCTCCCTGACTACCTCCAAGCCTTCTCGTCCTATCCTCACTCACCCCGTAAGAACTTTTGCATTTCCTTTACCAATTAAGTTACATGAAGCCATCCACTCCATAAAGCTTGTCCTGGAAAATTAGGGGAAGGGTGTTTTTATTTCCATGTATGGACATCAAGCTCTAATGCAGTTTTCCCATACAGAAGGTGACATTTCCTCCCACACAGTATTCCCTAATCAGTTGGCACCGCTGTCATGCAAAGTGTTTACCAAAGCAGGCGTGAAGTTTGCAGTTAGCAAATCTAACAGTCACCCTGTGGGAAAGTAGCAGCTGGGCATAAAGGAATTGGGGGAGGGAGGGAGAGGTGCCCTTTAATTGTTTGGATTTATCATCTATCTTCCATGAAAGTAAAGTCAACTCACCAACCAATGCACAAAGAGCTAAAGAATTCAAATCACTGATATTCAATTTTAGACCATTATGTCTATTTTTTTTAACATTCGCATATGGCTGACTGTTTAATTTTCACCTTCTACTTCAATGGTCTCTCTGTCAGGAGAGGCACTTCAGAGAGTAATTGGATATCCCTCTGTAGTGACTTCCTTACCTCTATTTTTCTCCCCTACAAAAAGCGCTCCGATTGAGCACTGAAGTAAAAGCAATCATCATTCAAATTAGTATGGAAATTCTGTTTGTGTTCAGATAACAAAACACCCTTAGGTCCCTAGAATATAAGCAGAAGATACAGCTTTGCAGGCACATGAAGTAAGCTTCAAAGGAGGCAGGCTGCAGAGGCAGGCGCCAAAGTTTGAAAGCATAATTATTCTGGTTTTCACAAACAGGAAAACTTTCTTTCCCAAGAACATGCAATATTCACATTCTCGAATCTTCGAGTGAATTAAATTTGGCTTAATCATATCCACCGCAACGGCTTTGGGTGGGACGGTCTTCCCCATTGTCTGGGGCAGCAGCAGTAACTAGGCAGGATTAGTTATCCCTTTCTAGTCCACATTAAGGTCTGCACTTGCACAGGTGAGGCACGGACTCTGCCCTGGTCTACATCCCCAGCCCACGTCACGTTTCTGTGACTTAAAAACCCTTCACACCACAGAAATCTGAGTGCGTCACCACCGCCCAGGGCTGTGTGGGAAACAGACACAGTGACTTCCAAATATTCTCAAGGGCTTTGAGCCTGGCATGTGCAGTGCTCTACACAGGGCTCACTTTATACACTTTTGCTCAATGGTAGGTGAGACCAATTACAAGGAAAAACATGGGGAAAATGCCCTCTGGCTCCCTAACCCAAAGGTAACAGTTATCAAGGCCATGCCCTCTGAGGATGCAAGAAAGTTGTAAAACAAAATGGGGAGGAGCACGAGAAGCAGGTGGACAAACAGAAACAAAGGTGACCCGGAGCCTGGAAAGGCTGGTGAGACTCGAGATTCCAGGCCAGGAGGAATGCAGGGTGGCCGGCCACCTCGGGAACCAAAGCCAGGGGAACGCTGCGCGTCTGTTTAAGCCTAAAGCCGGGACAGGGACAAAGGGTGGCATCTCCGCCTGTGACCTGAGCTCTGGGTCAGATCCCTGCTCGGCACTGCAGCTGGGTCTCTGACAGCCGGTAGCACACAGCTGCTAACCCCACGCTCTCTCGGCCCTCCACACCCTGAGGACTCTCAGGGACACTCGAATGCCAGCTTTTGCAAAGGTCCCTGTCACCATCCTACACCTGCAGCAGCTTGGATCGCACTAACAGCAGGGGCCTCGTGACAGATCGCCCTGCAATGACATCACCCCGAGTGGGAGTAAGGACTCCATGAGGGGAACAGAGGCGGTCTCAAGGGTCCCTCCCATGCTGAGGACATCTCTGGAGTCACCCACAGACCAGATCTGAAGCAATGACCAACAGGCCCACTGCTTGGCTGAGACCGTGTCGTTATGTATAGCTCTTACCGGCCCCACTCTTCCTCTGTTTAAGCCTAAAGCTTACACGAGCTCCCCCAAAGCAAGGGTAAGGGTGCCACTCTCCCTTGTCTTGCTGATGTACCTACACAGATTAAATTCCTTTTCCAAAGATGAGGTATTTTTATACAATGGAGTACTGCTCAGCAGTAAAGAAGGGTTGCATGGAGGCTTTTATGGATACACGGATATCACCTGAGACCATACTCATAAGTGAAATAAATCAGACTCACATGTATAAATGCCATATTGTCTCCTTAGTGTAAGAAATTGAAAGACTAAATAAGATGAAAAATTTACTATAGATGTTGTTAAAGAGTAAGAAACTACTGAAAGGGGAAAAATAACTGGGATGGAGAAAGGAGAAAAAGGAAGGGAAAAGGAAATGGTGTGAATTTGTTCACACATACGTAAAGATGATCAGATGACTATACTACTAATTCTATTAGTTCTTGGAAAAGAACTGTTACTACTCATATGATTAGATCATTTTGCATGGCTATATCTGGTAACCTAAGCAACTCTTTTGAAGATAACAGTATGCAATATAACAACCATAGTTAAATTCCTACCATTTTGTTTTGAAAGCCAATGTTGTCACTGTTTTAGGTTTTTGTTGTTCTTGTACTTGTTGTTTATGTGGCTCTTGTTTTTTGTTTCACTTTTCTGGTATTTTTCTCCTTAAAACAAAATTAAAAAAAAAATAAATTCCTTTTGTACTTCTCCATGGCTTTTCCTGTTTGCTTTTAGGGGTGAGCACCTGGGGCCCCCAAGGTCAGGACCCTGGCCCAGGACTCCCACATCAGCAGCACGCCCTCCGCAGAGGGTAAGGAGGAAGGCGAGAGGGCAGGGCCGGGACCGTGCCAATGGTTGCCTCGCCAGGTACGCCATCCACTTGACTTCAACAAGTCCCCACCACAGGAAGACCTGGCCAAAACAGGGGCACGGCGAATTCCCTGCGGAGATGGGGAAGCCTCAGACAGAGCCAGGAGGGCTCACAGTATCTGCCTTCCACCCCAAAAGCAACGCTCTAAAATCAGTATTTTTCAAATGATTTTCTGTAATGCATAGTAAAAAGCATATTGCACACTGCATCCCAGGGTACAAGTGGGATGCTGTGTGTCTACACCCATCTAGAAGCACACACGCTACACCACGGACGGGTGTCACACTGCTTCGGCCTGTGTGCATGCACTACACTGCACTCAGCGTCTGTTGGCTTTGATTCCGTCCTGCAGGCTGAGTAACCGCATCCTCACTGCCTCATCTGAGCTCCTGACCCGCTGGCCCCGAGCGCTCACCCCACACTGCAGCCCTGCAGGCCCAGGAACCAAAGCCCAGGCGCTCTCCCGCTCAGAAGGCGCCTGCTTATCATCTGCCCTTCACCACCGGAACTTGCCCCCCACCTGTCCTAACAGCAGGTGCTGTCTCTCCTACTGCTCCCTTGGCTGGGCCTGATAAGGCCCCCAAGAAAGTCTTCTCTGATGAGAGCCCACGGGACACGAGAAGACGGGCACACCCATGAGCAGCAGAGGCTGCAGCCTCCACCTATGGTGTGCAGCCCTGGGCCTGGCATCCCTAAGCCCTGCATCCGCTTGGCTCTGCAGCAAGCCTGTCTCCTGCAGAACAGGAGATACCTGTTCTGCAGTCCGGGGAAGTAACACAATGACTAAGAGAAACTCACGGCCCCCTCTCACCTTCCTGCAAATCCACAACATTATCCACCAGGCCCTGGATGACCGCACCACACTTTGCTGTGCTGGTGAACATGCGGGGAGACAGCAAAGGGAGGCCCAGGCAGACCCTGCAGCCACCAGCTCGACCTCCTTGCTCCAAAAGAGGCTGGGGAGCCCTGGAAGTTGCCGGGCTCATCCTGGCCCATGCCATTGCTGTAAGTCAGGCTGGTGAGCACCCTGTTCTCCTGGAGGAAATGCCCCATCAGTCTAGGCACTTGCTGAAGTTTGGATCTGGTTTCCTCAGTGTCCTCGTGCTAAAGCTTGGCACTGCCTGGAGTGGTGGAAACTTTAGGGCACCAGGGATGTGCTCTTGCTGGACACTTCGGGAAGCCACGAGGTGATCCACTCTGGCCACACATCCCTGCTTTGTTCAAAGCAAAGGTGCAGACTGATTATGGACTGAACCTTCTGAAACTGTAAGTCCCAACAAACCTTTCCTCTGAACAAGTTGATTGTCTTGGATATGTGTTACAGTAACGGAATGTTAACAAGAGTAAAATTAATAATAAGCACAGAGAATATCTATCGAAAGTACACACAACATATGCTATAAAGACAGTTACATTAATATTCCAAAAGATATTCACTTATCAAATCAGTGATTCACAGTGATAACTAGATGGTTATTTTTATTATTCATAAAATTACTAAGCAGAGCAAAACAGACCCTTTCATCTTCACTAGTCACTTTTTACCATAGCAAGATTCATCTGGGCAGCCTGGCTGTATCACACATTTTGAGAACTACAAACAAAAAAACTCGAGTCTACCCCTTGAGCAAGAACTTTATAGCTCAGATGTAAATTGTGGCGCAGGGAGAATTTTAAACATCACAGGATTAACAAACCAGATGCACTAAATCTGCCAACATTCACACTCAAAGCCTGAAGCAGCTGTGAAAGCTATGCATTTAGGGCTGCTGACCAATCTGGAATTGGATTTTGAGGTCTCGTTTTACTGAGAGAGTAGGAAGTACATGAAAAGGCTCCCAGGAAAGAGGAGAGACCCTGGGAATCCCACTTAGAGTAGCAAATGTTCTCCTTTTGTAAGACAAGCAAGCCTTTAATGAGAACCAAATCATTACAGTGTGTCCTTCACACCACCTTAGAGACTCAGCTGGAAAATACTAGTGTGTGCTTTGTAATATATAAGTAAAAAACAAACAGAGAGTAAAGCAAACACAACCTTTTAACTAACTACCAGGTAACACTAATGACTGTATCTCAGGAAACGAGCCCCAAGTACGGCAGTGTGGGAGTGACAGGCAGGTGGCTTAGAGTATTCTTAAGAGGCAGACTAACTTCCCACAGCTCAAGCTCTGTATTGACTGGCCTCTTTAGAAATGTGTCTGTTTTTGCTCCAAATTTCAGGATGACACAGCCATCACAATGTAAGCTTTGCTTATATCTCCGCTAGATCACTGTGGATTCAGGGGTCATTTTCTCCCCACATGTGTATCTGGTGATACGCTGCAGCCAAACTATTTTTCCCTTAGAAGAACTCAGGCAGCGGGCTTTTCTGTATTTACAAGGTGACCCCCTCTGACATTTCCAATTTAACAGAAGCTTACTTGTGGTACTAACAAGATGCTAGCAAAATCCTCCTCTGTCCTAAAACACTTCTCCCAAGAACTCCAAGGATTTGGTCAACGCCCCTGAGTGAAAGCTCCCCATATTCCAAAAGTGGTAATGTCATCTCAGTGGGGTCACAACACAAAGCCCCCCAGGGCTCCCACTGCTTAATCAGAGGAGACAAACAGAAAGAAGAAACTATCAAAACTCAAGCAAGTCAGCAGGGAACAGGAAACGGGTGGCCACATGAGACTGATGATACCACATCAGGTTTGTCAGTCATCAAACCAGTCTGAAACCCAAGGACTCTCCCAAATTCATTCATCAGAAAGGGCATCAAGATACCAGTAATAATCAGCAAATGATAAGAAAGGGAACTGGCAGTAGTAGAAGTAGTGATGAGACACCTGGGAAATATTGCTTCTTCTGCTGATCTAAAATGTTGGAATGAAAGTCAGCACCTGGTACAATTTTAGCATGGATGCGTTGCTTAAGTCTGTAAAGCCTTGCAGCCTGTGTGCATGGGAGGATCCAGGAAGAACCGATGAGTAACACGCCATTTCCCGCAGCGTTCCCAGGCAGCATCGTCCCCCAGCTGCCCACAGCTCTGTGCGCCCACGGGAACCACACTCAGCCTGAGCCCTGGCGTCAGGAAGGGGTGGCACCCACCTGGGAAGACGCTATGGAGGCCCAAGGCCAGCTGTGCCCTGTCACCACGCAGGCAAAGGCCAAAGGACCTGGACTTGGGACTCCACACAGCCACTCCCAGGTGTCCCGGAGGAGTCAGCTAACTTTTCCATGCCTCAGTTTACTGATCAGTGAAATGGTGGGAATGAGTCCACCGTTTCAAAGGTGCTGTTCAGCTAGTTCACTGAGACAATTCACGGAACGTTAGGAGTGCCCGGGATGAAGCCGAGAGGGGCCACGGGAGGGTCCGGGACGGGGCGGGGAGGGACCACGGGAGGGCCCGGGAAGGGGCGGGGAGGGACCACGGGAGGGCCCGGGACGGGGCGGGGAGGGACCATGTTTCTTCCCTGCTCCTGACTTTAGCTGAATGTATTTGAACTCAGCACAGGAGGGGGAAAGGCTGTGGGCCTGCTTCCGGGGAATTTCTGGTTCCTGGAGTTCACGTGTGTCTGGGCCTGGGATTGTAATGGGTGCCGTGATCAGCTCCTTCGGTCCAGCAAGGACGGCCGCACAAGCTGGACGCGCCGCCTGCATTCACCTCCAGTGTCTGAACACGAAGCTAAGTATAAACGGCCGTCTCAGTGTGACGTGGGATGAGAGACTAATGCGGTTTGGTGCTGAAATGGCAGCAAGATTGCTGAATTTTAATTGGTATCCTTGAGGGTAGGAAAGGGGGTTAAGCCTGGCTCGCAATGAGCAGCACCCCAGCCTTTTATTTTTTATTGTGAGACAAAGTCTTGAGAAATCATAAAGTGGCCTAGACTGACCTAGAACTTAGGATTCCCTCGCCTCTGCGCCCAGAGATCTGGGGTTATAAGCATGTGCCACCAGGCCCAGGTTTAATGTATTATTCCTAACCACAGAAATGAACTGCTAAAAGTAAAGTGAAAGCCAATATTCTGACTACTTAATACACACTAATTAAAAAAAATAATTATATATATATATATATTGAAATGCTATACTACTGTTGGGCCGGGGATTTAGCTCAGCAGCATAAGCACCTGCCTGGCAAGTGCGAGGTCATGAGTGCAGTCCCCAGTACCAAGAATAATATAAAAAATTAGGAGATAAAATGCTATAGTAATTTATGGTGGTGGTAAAAGCTGTTACTTTTATTTACAAAACAATTCTTAGGAACCTTCAAATCGTTAAAGAAGTGAGTACGGTAACCATCAATACAAAGAGCAGTAACGGTTGACGTCGGAACGATGCTGAACTCCCCAGGCCAGGCCTCTCTCCCCTCTCCACACCGCTCGTGGGCAGGGAGGCTCGGGGTGGGGGACTGGGTGAGTAGCACACTCGAGAGCCTGCGGGGGCGGGCGCTGCCCTGGGCACAGACCCGGGACTGCGCCCCACAGCCCAGCCCCTGCGGCAGGACCCCAGGCCGCACTGCGTCGGGAGGTGATGCATTAGCTAGGGAACTCAGGATGCACCCGGGCCCCCGGAGCACCCACATCCACAAGCCTCTTTCTGAGAAATCGGTGGAAGATACGGGAAGGGGCCGCGTGTGAGCCTGCTCCCCAACAGGACCGGGCCCAGAGCACCTGGCAAGGACCGAGCTGGGACCGACCCCAACCATCAGCGCCCGGGTGGCTGGCCTAAGCGCAGGAGGAGGCTGACCCCAGAACCGCCACCTCGGGTGCGATCCTTACACACCAAGCTACATGATGAGATTATGAGGTTCACACAAGGACACTCTGCCCATGTGTGTATTTTGAACATTTCCATAACTAAAGTTTTAAACAATTAAAACTGTTTTTTGAAACATTACCAGTATTTAAATAGGCTGACCCATGGGTTATATCACTGAAAACACCACACAGGGAATGCTGTGCCTTTCCAAAGGCACCGGCGGCCTGTGTGATTCAAATAAAGGGTGCAGTATCTGGAAATTTTATTTGATCTAAGCAAATGCTTGAAATCACCTAAGAGTGAATTTGAATTTCTAGGTATTGCGTGATCACACACACACACACACACACACACACATTGTTCACATGCACACATACAGAAGGAAAGAGGGAAACAGCAAAAGGGGAAGAGAAAATCTGAATTACGAGCCAACTTACTAAAAAGAATAAAGGTAACACAGCTCAGATTTTTGTTTCTTCATTGCTTTTCAGCTTTGGAGGGGTTCGAAGACTAGACTCCTGAGGGAGCTGCGGCAACAATCGTGGGAGCTGGTTATCCCGGGCTAAGCGTCTGCACACCCACAGGCATTAAAACTAGTCTTTAAGAGTCTGAAGGGTTGCGTTTGGCTCTCCTGTCTCCAGTATGTTTTATTTTTTGCTTTGGGTAAATTTCACATTGCATACATTGTAACTGCTTTAAATTTTTCATTTTTATTACTTTTCCTCCCAAGTGCGCTCTCATTTATTTGGTGATAAAGGGATCTGCTAACAAGCAGAAGAACAGTGCTTGGAAAAATTCTCTATATTAGCTCTCCTAACAGGAGAGGACAGACAGCCCAATTTTTATTTATACTCAAGCCCAGTTCTTTCTTTCCCTGTTTTAAATATTTTTTATTTTAAAAAAGATAACAGAAATAATGTTATTATAAATTAACAAAAAATAGAGTTTCAAAGGAAAAATTAATCAGGTTTCCCTCTCACTGAGACACCTACAAAATTCCCCCACGGAGGCAGTAGCATTTTTCCTTCAAAACTCTTTCTATACAAGTAAAAAAAGTCTTCTCGGTTGTTGTTATTGGCCTTTTCCTGTTTATTGTAAAGAATAATAAGCCACCAGCTGCTCCGCAGTTGGATTTCTCCTGTAGGACTCACAACCCGGGGACAGCTCCTCCAGCCAATATGGCCCCAGCCACAGGACATTCGCATGTCCACATCCACACACTGACAGTTTTATTTCTGTAAAACAGAGCCTCGCGACTCCAATTTCTGGACAAAAGGTATATGTTTGCATTTTCTAATTTTATAAAGTTTTGATTTATCTCAATATTTATTATTTGAGGACTACTAGGCAATTGCCCCAGCTATGAAATTGGTGATTTCTTAGTCGCAAATGATCAGGGTGAGTGGTTTATACCTAGTGGCCCCATCTGGCAGAGGACAGAGGCTGCTGATGGGGACAAGGTCCAGCCCAGAAACACCCGTCCCTCAGCTTCCTCCACTCTAGGCTCCGGTGACACCTCAGCTTCCTCTGCCCACCCCCCACCTCCCCCTGCCAACGCTGCTCTCCAGGGCACTTACGAGTCCACACTGGGCGCCACCCTCCGTGCCCAGCCCTTCAGTCCCTGCACAGAGCCCTGGTGAAGAGCATTATTATCATCCCATTCCGCAAGGTTAAGAGAGATGTCCCTGAGGTCACACAGAAGATGGATTTAGATCCAGTCAGTTTGTGTCTAGGCTGAGATTGGAACCCAGACCCACCACCAAGGCTCCAAAGCCCATCCCGGAGCCAGAGAGACAGTACTCGAGTGCATGTGCTCTGGAGAGAGCTTGAAATAGCAACGAGACAGCCGTAGGACGGCTTAGGGTCACTTCACTTCCAAATTACATCTCTTAAAAACAAAACTCATCAATTCTCAAATTACATGAGCAATGTTCTTGTTTAAAAAACAAAAATTAAAATCTACTGTGTTTACAAGAACAGCCGGAAGCCAAAATTAGTTCTATTATTTTCTCCTAAGTAAGCAAAAGACGAGGTGACAGAGTGCAAGGTAAGGAGATGCGGACTAAATCTATTTTGCTAAATACCACCAAGGTCCAATGAAAAGCATGAATTCTAAGCCAGGCATTTAATATACTGTATGCAGCTAAATCTCTTCAGAAGCCCAGAGGATACAGTTTATTCTTTTAGTTTCCTAATGCAGTAAAATGATACAATAACACTCACGTGGCCTGACTTAGAAATGTGACTTTAGGTCAAATTATTCAAAACAGATGTTAAATTCCCCTGGCTTACACAACCCCAGTGAAGACAAACTTTGTCCCCTGAGTGTTAAGTGGGGATCAGACACGTGTGTAGCAAGTCGGCTGCCTCAAGAGTCTATACCAAGTCGGCTCCCTCAAGAGTCTGTTTTAGCTTATCTAGGGACACGGGAAACACCCCACACTCGTCCTGACACGAGCCACCTCTCCTTCTGCTGATAATGAAGCAGGAAGGGTACCAGTCGGCTTCCCCAGCATGGGGTCACCATACCCAACACCCACAGTTTCAAGGAGGAGCTGGTAACCTGGCCCAGAGGTTCAGCCGCAGTCAGCACGCTCGATGGCCAGACACATCCACCAGCCCCCTAAATGGCCAATCAAGTGGACACACGAAGCCTCACGACCACATCCCACCCCTGCTGGACTTGACATCTCAACCATCTCCTCGAACCACATGGAACCTCCAAATGAAGAAATGCAGAAGAATTAAAAATGTTGATGATCTAAGGTCCCTTTATTCAAGGCCAATTTGTCTTTCATTTGTTTAACCTGTATTTTTCTGACTAACTCAAAGAGGACACTGCCACTGACCTAGATGGGAGGAAACTCAACGGACAGTGGCCCTTTCCCCTTTAACCTGCAGAGGGAACATCAGCCTGGAATGTCAGACCGGCGGTAACCCAAGGCAGAGATGCTGGTGAGATGGGAGGGAACAGAAGAAGCACTCTGTACCACATTCCAGGAGCTTAGGTCTGCACGGGCGCTGGAGGCCTGAGTGCAAATGATACAGAACTGGGATCCACATTAGCCTGACAACTAAATTTTATTGGGTGAAGAAAGCAAACCCTAAGTTTTATATTTCCATATCCCCAGACTTAGGTGCTACCTGGAATTCGGCAGGCACTCACTTAGTGGTTGAAACAACTGCCTCAATGCATTCTGGGTAAGGAACGGCAGTGGATGCATTTGAAATCCACGTATGTGTCTTACGAGCAGAAACTTGTCTTGGACTTTTCTTCTCCTTTACTTGTATGACAGTACTAGAAGGAAAGAGCCCACCTCAGATGCCTCTGTGAATCTGAGTGAGGCAGGGCCCCTGTGCCCCAGAGACCCGTGGCCCTCACTCCCGACCCCTGCGCCCAGGGCGTGGGTACACTGTGCCAGGCGCTGTGTGAGGGGCCACGGACTCAGTGTCCACGGAGACCCCAGTCCTGCTCTGAGAGCAGAAGGAGGACACGATACCACCCTGGAATGACAGTACTGTGCCACAGCCACGGAGGGCACACAGAAAGGGGGCACTGAGGGGGACTCTGGGTGGGGGTGGGGCCATAATAAAAATTACAAAGGGCTGGAGATATAGCTCAGCACCAAGGCCCTGGTTCAATCCCTGGATACACCCCCCCCCACACACACACACACACCCACATTCTCTCTCTGTCACACACACACACACATTTAACCTCCACAGCCCCCACAGGAACCCTCTGAAAAGCACCGGCTGTCGGAGGCAGACCTTTATGCTCGCAGAGTGGGGCACTGCTTTTATGAAGCTTCTCAGGAGCTGGGCTGCTGCCTTAAGCGGTATCCAGGAGCTGAACTCTCACCTTGGGCATGAAGAGGTCGAATATTTCAAACTAAGCATGGCCAGGAGGCTCTGAAAGCTACTTTCCCCACCTGAGGCTACGCTGCCAGTCATGGCTCTCGGGGAGAGCGCTTGAGAAAGCACTTTGGACCTTGGCAGAAACCTCTGCGAGTCCACATGGGCCCAGCAGCAAAGACTGAACCAAAGGCCAAGGATACCGGAAAACCATGCAAGGGCAAAGAAAACTTCCGTGGTTTTACAATATCCCAAATAACAATCACTCCATTGGCTTATATTTAAAACGATCAGATTGGTGAGTAGTAAAATGAAGAGAGGAGAGGCGAAAGTATTCAAGATTTACGAGGTATGATCAAAAACAGGTGAATGTTTAAATTTTAAATAATTATTACAGTAAAAGACACCCTGCCACGAATCCCCCTCAGAATCGTCCCCTTTACTTCAAACACATTTATCCCATCGTCCCTGCCACTTTCGGAGGCAACTCTGGAGTCCTCCTCCCTGGGGTCTCCCTCGGTCCTGGCTGCCTCCATCTCCTGAATTGATTCACAAAGTGTCCCTGTCCGGCTCATGTTGACATCGGGGAAGAGCTGGAAGTTGTAAGGCTCCAGATTCTGCTCAGTAAGATGCACGAGGACACTCTCCTGTTTTCATTTGATAGAAGCTGATGCAGCTACTTTTGAATCAATTCAAGATGCTCAAGAAAGAGGACTTCAGGAAGTGTGGAGAAGCTTCCACGAGCGCCTTTGGCGCTC
The DNA here is from genome assembly GCA_004027455.1 of Hydrochoerus hydrochaeris. Classification (NCBI taxonomy): domain Eukaryota; kingdom Metazoa; phylum Chordata; class Mammalia; order Rodentia; family Hydrochaeridae; genus Hydrochoerus; species Hydrochoerus hydrochaeris. The sequence goes on from PVLA01002180.1 coordinate 256,826, forward strand.
AGGGGAGTGTCCTGAGGAGGATTCACAGCAGTACATCTTTCGCTGGAATTATTTTTAAAATCTTTAAATAGTCTCCATTGCTTTGGATCCTACCTCCTGGGCTGTAAATACTTAAGTCCTGGACAATAAACATAACAAAGCAAACATCCATGGCAGCCAAAGCAGAAATCAAGTTTGTGCATTTATTCTGGGAACTCTGAGCCTCAAGTCAACCACAGATCCTTAAAATACACAGTCCGTGCCTTCAGACATCCACAAGAAAGGAAGAGACAGGAGGGCAGGTGGTGGGGGGCAGGGGGTGCTTAGCGCCCTGGAGTGCATGCACTCATAGGCAGCAATACTGAGCTCCCTTCCCTGTCACCTTCCACCTCAGAGCCATCCGGGGTCCTGACAGGGGTCCTGACAGGGTCCCAGAGTCGCCTGCACGTGGCCCGATCTCCAGGGCAAGGGAAGAAGCAGCCCTGAGCTCTCAGAATGCCACCCATGCACCGGCGCCTGGGGGAAGCGGATTCCCAGCAGTCCCGGGGGTCAGCCCCTAGCCCGGGGGGAAGCATGTGCAAAGCACTTCATTTATAACAGGTCTAGAAAACCCATCGGCTTCACAGTGCCTGCTGCTGTGCAAATCAGCAAGCGGGGCTCATCTCCTTGCTTGGGAAGCTTAAAAGTCTCAAACCTCACTGTCCTCAGCCTGCCCCAAACTGCCCAACTCCAGGTTTCTACTGCACACTGATGATGAAAAAGACAAGCATTCGAACAAAGGAAGCGAGAGCAGAAGAACAGATCCTCTCACAGCCTTTCTCCCCCCAAACCGCATGACAGGAAACGGAGCTGCATAGCCACGGGAATCTTCACTAGCAGGTGGAGGTGCGCTTCACGCTCTGGCCAAAGTTTCCACTGTGACTGCTGATGACCTGCTCTCCTGAGAGAGGGGAAGGAGCAACCCAGCTGACTGCCCAGGGCCAGTGTCCCATATTCATGGAAGAGGAACAGGCGACGGGGTTCCGAGGCTCAGTCCTGTTTATCGAGCGTCTGCCTGATGGGAGCTGCGGGACCATGTGATCATTTCGGCAGCATCAAGTTCACTTGCACCTTCCTCCTGCCCAGTTCTACTTTCCTCACCCTCCATCCTCTTGACACTATATTTGACTAAGAATTTCTTCAACTTGCAGGAAACGGTGGTGTACATCTGTCATCTCAGCACTCTGGAGGCTGAGGCAGGAGGATTACAAGGTTCAGCCCAGCCTGGGCAACTTAGGTTAAGTGCAATAAACCAGATGCATAAGCACAAGTATTGCATGGACTGTCTTCCATGAAAAGTCCAAAGTATAAATAATTTAAGCAGCAACATAAATGACACATTAAGAAACAGACAGGAAGAGGAAGTGGAGATGAAGGGAAGGGGTAGGAAGGGGAGGTTAAGGAGAAGCACATGAACTAAGGTGTGTTACAGACCAGCCCTCCACTAAGAGCGCAATCACTGCACACAGCAAATACATGCTCACGAGCATCGAAAACCATCAAAAGATAAATAAAAATGAAGAAGAGTAAGGAATGTAGGTCCCGCAAAAGCCCTGGGTCAGTCCCCAGGGCTGCCAAGGACAACAACTTGTACAACTAAATCAGAGAGCTATGCAGTGGGGGCCACTGATAAAATTCCAGAGGTCCATGAATTTGGACCAGGACAGAACTTCATCTTTCTGTTCAGCACCATCCAAGTAAACCTAACAGTTCCTTCCGATACAACACAGGACACCCGATGTCCTCGCTCGCCACTGGCTACTAGATGTGACAGAGCTTTCCACGCCACGCTATCCCACTGTGTTAACCACCGGAAGCTGACGGAGCAGAGGGCAGCACTGCCGGATGGTCCACCAGTACACAGAGACATACTTTATTATATCACAATTTGATGTTACTTTTAAGCCCTTGATACTTGCATTTTGATTTGATTGGTTTCACTTAAATAGTCCCAAAGAATTTATTTTATGCATTCAGAAGCTTCATTCTGAGACAAAGACTGCAGGTGTCACGAGGCTGCCACAGAATCCACAGCCCAAAAGCACCAAGGCCTTGGGTTCCCAAAGGCCCTGACGTTCAGTGACCTGCTTCCCTGGTGACCCTGGACATGCTAGAGAAGCTTCAGCAAGCGCAGTCTCAGGCACTAGATAGGACACAAAAACAGAGAAGAATCTCTCTCCATACCCAACTCAACATGAGGCCTGCAAATCTCTTCATGGTAAATACTGCAGTCTGTGTCAGGACTTCCTCAGCTCCTCCTCCTTTCTTATAGCCACACACACCCCAAGACAGAAAAAATCTATCCCACTATCTTCCCATGAGCGTGCAAGGCTGAGTCAGAACTTTCTGCGTGGCTTCCCACAGGCCTGTGTCCTCCTCCTCCTGAAGCCACATAGATAGACCCGGTCTACACAGGAGAACCAGTGCCTGAGCACGCATTACACAAACCCACAAGGTCTGATGGTCCACAGACCTGCCCAGGGCACACACTGTAGGGCTTTTAGGTTCATTTCAATTTACCCAAAATAAGCTGTAGAAAATGCTGATTAGGTGAAGTGTAAATACTGTAAAATATTATGCTGTCAATTGCAAAGCCCCACTGCAATAAGCCAGATTGCGTTCAAATATTAAAGATGTAGAAACCCTTGGTGAATAATTGCTGGGCTTACTTAGCTCTCGTGTGACTATAAATACTGAGTGTGTTTCATTTTAATCATTATGCTGCTTACTTTACACGCAGAAATTTAAAAGCACAAAGCATACATTTTTAGGGGATTTAGAGAACTACAAACCTGCAGTTTAAAAAGGAAGCAAACATGTTTTCAGGGCAGGTTAAGAGACGCCAAGAAATCATACACTCAGCCAAACAAAGTGTACTTATTTGTGGTCTGCACTGAGCCCAGATTCAGGGGCTGGAGTCTGATGGTGACAAAGGTGGGGACAGGACTTCAGGGAGCCAACTGCCCCGTCCTACAGGTGGGAATGTGCAGACATCTCTAAGGTGACAGCCCACTGTCAGGGTACCATGGCACCTCGGGGCCACAACTGAGGCAGGAGGAGAAGATGGAGGACACAGGTCCATCACAACGGCTCATTTCTTACAAGCTAGGAACTGTAAGCTGCAGTTGCCTCCTATGCCCTAGAATAACTGGGATAAGGGTGCAAAGAGGAGTCTCCTGGAAGACTCGGTCAGCACAAGCTCCTTGAAATGTCACAGGCAGGAAGCAGAGAGCAGGAGATGGCCTGTCAGATACAGACCGGAAGTGGGGCCTCTGCCCGGCTCCACAGCACTGTCATCTCTAGGCAACCTTGTCAAGTGACTACCTGTGTCAAGTGACTCTGTCCTCTGTACCACGCACAGGACACAGATTCACTGCACGCTGAGCCATGCGGTTCCTGTGGGTGCCAGAACAAGTGCTGAGCTCTGCTAAGTACAGCAATTCCAGAGGGAGGGGACCAGCAGCGGAACGTGGGGCAGGAAGAGGTCTGGAAGGGCGGATGAGCCCCAGGACATAAGCACCTAGGCTTCCCAAGTCCTGAGTTCCAGCAGGGACTTCAGCTGGGCCAGGAGATATGATACAGAAGGCCCCCTGCAGCCTGTCCCAGCAAATGGTCCATCCGCAGAGCTTAATTCATTCTACTTCCCCTGAACTAACAGAGAAATCTGACAGAAAACATCTCAGGATGAGAGAGCTCTCTGTCATCTCCTCAAAGGTGAACCCCACATGGAGGAGCCCCACACCACCACTAAGGCGACAGCCCACTGTTGGGGTACCATGGCACCTCGGGGCCACAACTGAGGCAGGAGGAGAAGATGGAGGACACAGGTCTGTCACAACGGCTCATTTCAGGATGTGGGTTGTGCAGCCAGGTTCCCTGGAAAATGAGGCTCCTCAGTTTCCTCATCAACGGGAAAGCAGAGTAAGATGGGGGGGTTCCACTGCAGGGAGGGAGAGTGAGCAGGGTACCAAGCTGGCCAGAGCACGCTCAGCAGGCAGAACTGGACACAGCGGTCCCTCGGGGATGCCCGCAGGACCCCCAGTGGGTGCCTGAATCCACAGATGGGACCAAGCCCACTGTACACTCCATTTCTTCCCGCTCATACAGAGCCAGGATGCAGTTTAACTTATACACAAGGTGCAAGCAGAGCGTGACAGTAACAACTAATAATGAAATACAACAATATGCTACAGCGAAACAACACCGAACCTACAAGAACAAGTGCTCATATACTAGAGTAGATTTAAGTTCATGTAAAATGTATCAGTTGTTTTAATTTTTCATCTAATATTTTTGGACCACAGGTGGCTGCAGATGACAGCAACCACGGATACAGAGGATGCCCTGGCTGCACACTTCCTGTGTGGGGGTGCATGGGGTTTACTCTCTGGCTCTGGTCTCTGGGGGCCGAGGTTTAAGTAGCTGCTTCTAACAGTGCAGGGTCCCTCTGCCAACTGGCCTGGAAGCCTCGATCCAACTATCACAATGACGACGTCGGCCATTGTGGGGAGGGACTGAATCTCAGAAGCTCATGGACACCCAGGGTGACAGTGAGAACGAGGTGCGATGGCCCAGGGCCACAGACTCCATCACAGGCTTGGGTGTCACCATGCACCTGGCCAGCCCAGCAGAAGCGCCAGGAACGGTCAGGGCAGAAGCCAGAGTGGTGTTTTAAGGAGCCTGGTGGGCATCAGGGACTCTTCCCGGAGGGCGACCAGGAAAGCAGAGCAGGACAGCCAGGCGTGTCACCGGTGTCATGTGGATCACATGTAGCCAGATGTGCATACGATATGCGCATCTCAGACACATAGCCTCAGCTTTGCACGGAGCTCCTTTGACAGAGGTTTACACAAAACAGCAAATCAGCAGAAAGCAAAGAGAATAACTGAAACATTTGAATTCCACGTGGATACCGGGGTGAGCAAAACATAGTTTTCAAAAACTTCATTACAATAAAAGATACACTGTCATTCATCTCCCTCAAAACACTTGTTTCAGACACACTTATCTCACTAATCCTGACTGTCAGAAGCAGTTCTGGGAGTCTTCTTTCATGAGTGTCTTTACCAGGGGTGGTGGAAAGTACGGTGACTGCTGCTGCCGAGGGCCATTCAACAGAAAGGCAGGTTTATAAATCGTGATGCTGTCCTCAGCCACCATATTAACCAAATCCAGCACTGTGCCACTTAAAGTCAAAATGACCATGAAAGGTAAATGTTTTGGATTGACTCAGGACATCAAAGCAGCCAGGGCAAAACTCTAAAGAAATTCAGGACCCAGCACTCCAGAGCTGCTTCAGAAAGTGGCCAGGATGGCAGGATGGTGTGTGATGCCAGCAGGAGGATTCCTGGAGGTTCACGAGTGACCCGTCGCTGACTGCAATCGGCCTTTTTTAATATAAAGAGACACTGAACCGTCCAATCGCACCTCACACTTCCAGCCCACATTTCCTGCAGTTTGGGGCAGGACTTTGGAATTCACCAAAGTGCCACCAAGACACCCTCTTATAATCGCAGGATGTAACATTATTAAGCAGTCACATTAAAGTAGCACTTGGAGCTCTATAAAATCCCGGCTCAACCCTGGGGCAGCCCCTGCCCTCAGGAACGTGGCTCTGCCCAGCCCACAGGTCCCATGCCTTCCTCCCTGATGGGGGACACACTTCAGGCAGTCCTGTCATGGGCCTCTCCGCCCTTAGAGGGGCGACACTGGGCACCGGCAGCAATAAAGCTAACACATGGGGTGACCAACAAGCTTCCCAGCACCCTAACATCCTGAGACACACAGGATGTGTTTCCTTACAAGGCTAAGATGGGGTCAGCGGTGGGATGACTGACTTCCTTGTTTCCTTCTGTATCTCCACTGCCTGACGTCACACACTGTAAAGGGGACCCCACTTTGGTCCGGGACCCACGGGTTGTAAGCATTTCTGGTGGCTGGGAGGCGCACCATGAAAGTCCTCCAGAAAATCCTTCCTGGTCACTCCAGTTTCCTGAAAATTCTGCTACAGTGTGACTATGGAAATGAGTAAAGTCAGTCCCTGATCCCTCCTGTCTATCGTCCACGGGCGTGCTGGCTCCAGGAGGACCAGTCTGTAGAATCCATTCACATCGCTGTGCTACCGCACAGCGACAGGTCCCCAGGGAGTGATACACAGAGCTCACAGAGCTGGGACCCAAGGGCCAGGACTCCCCACAGGCACTGCCCAGCTCTAACTTGAAGACTTCAAACATTTCCAGGCCCTGTGCTAGGTACTTCACATCAAGACATTCATCAAAATCCAATTCAATTCAATTGATGTGGAAACTCCCACCACCACATGGAAGTGGAGTTCGTTTCAAAACTTACATTTTTAATCAAGAAAAGAACGCAACTCTGCGGTTTGTCCCTGTCATACTGCGAACGGGGTGAGGGGGTCCCATGGAGGCCCCGGTAGGGCCTTCACTGTCCATCACCTTGCCTCACCTTCTTTGGTGAGAACACAGGCTGTGGAAAGATTTAGATTTTCAGTGGCTCCACGTTGAGCCCCAGCTGGATGGGCTGTGATGTAACTGCTGGAACACGGTACTGAGGGTCACGGCCAAGGAGCCACAGAACTCAAGAAGGCGGAGAGGCTCAAGAGGAAGGTGGACCTTTTCCGGAGCTGAAGGCTGGTCCGCAGCCTGTAGTGCTCCAGGAGGGAGGGGCTTTTCTCCGTGAAGTTAGGTCATGGGCGGGGGGGGGGGGGCACGTCCTTGAAGCAGGTGGTAGGACTCCAGGTGCATCCTGTCTTTTCCTCTCACTGCACAGCTGCCGCTGCCTGACAGCCTCCTCTGGCTCATTTCTGCCCTTGCTGAATTGCCAGTCACAGGCCCAGGGGCAAGGAGCCAACAGGCCACAGACTGTACCCTCTGCAACTGTGAGCCAAAATAACCCTCTCTTTTTTTAAAGCTGACTCCCTCAGAGTTTTGTGAGTGATGCAAAGCTGCATAACAGAGGAATGAACATTCTAACATAGTCCTCGCTTGACTCCCACCACACTTCACAAATTTCTGAATTGAGGGGACTGGTTTTCAAGTACTACAGCAATACATAAAAGCTGACTGCAGAAACTGCTGCAGATAAACCAAGCAATGGGCCTCTAATGGAAAAGCTACTGACCACAAGAACCTGAGAGCCAGTCTCAAGCATACAGGAGTGAAAGTGGATTTTGGGGGTTGGGGCATGTCCCCTAGCAGTGAAGAAGGCTGCAGGAAGGGCCACCTGGAAGACAGAAGGGTCCTGCCACAGGCCAGAGGAGGAGCTCCAATGGGAAAGGTGAATGCTCTCATTCTCTTCCACAAAATCCATCCTGTGTTAGGAGTCGTCATTTGTTCTTGGAACTTTCAGCCTTTCCATGAAGATTTCTCTTATGCAGAGCCCTGAAGCCAACAGCCTCAGTGGAGGGTACGGCAACCTGCTATCCTGTGACAGGGTCACAGTGGCACCCAGACAATAGGCTGCTTGTTTTAAAACCATTTTAAAACTTAATCTACTTACTGTACTTCAAGAGTAAAAAATCTAATTTCCAGTTGCTTAGACAATGAAGCCCGACATCTTCAGCCTGGCACCCAGGGTCCCCCGATTGGGACATCTGTCAACCTGCCCGTCATGCCTCATTCTCCAACCGCAACACTGTCTGCTGACTTCCCACAGCAGAGCGGAGCCGGCAGCCGATTGCTCAGGAGGCAGGACAGGCCTCCAGAAGAGACTGCGAGCTGGAAAGAAGAGGGGGAAGTCAAGGGCGAGGCAGGCACTGTGACCCACAGGCGCTCGGAAAACTCAGTTCAGGCGCAACTGGAGAGAAGTCAGCGGGCGAGGATGCACTCACCTGAGAGGCATCTGTAGGTCAGCTGTCGTGGAGAGGAGAAGCGTTCCTGCAGGAGGGCGGAAAACAGACACAGTTCCTGCCGCCTGGAAAGGTACCAACCGTCTAATGACAGGGGCACTTTCTGATGACCTCTTCCACTGGCCCAATGCTTATGGACATCACTCGAGACACCTTTTAATCTCCTCTTTTAGAATTCCCATCGTAGTCCAGTGCATGTCTGTGAGTCTGCAGGCTTCTAAATCTTGCCGTCCAGTGAAGTTTCCATACACAGAACGGTGCATGCAAGGAAGAATAGGTAGGATCACGGGAGGTGACAGAAACCCTTTCTCATCCTGCAGAAGGGAGGCGGGACTCCAAACATGATCATGATCTTCACTGATTCCGCTGAGGAGGGAAGGGTGAACCTGACCTTCAGGGCCTTTTCACACGGAGCATTTCATAATCACAGCACAACAGCAAGGATTATCTATCACACCCATGGTGCAAATACCAAGACAAGGGAATTCACCCTGAGTCCCCAAGGCGAGCAGAGCCCAAACCAGGGCACGGGAGACCCACTGTCCACTCGATACGGGATGCCACTTTAGACACATTGGGAGCAACATTAGGATATTAATTCTCCTTAATTTGATTCTGTGTTCACTGCGACACACAAATGTCTCTCTGAGTAGTTTATGTGATATCCAGGAGAAACGTCCTCTGGGATTAATGGCTACAATTTTGTCTTGTAAAACAGTACAATGGGCTTTATCTTCCTGTAAGGCTTTGGGAAGCTGAGTGGCTGAGAAGCCAATCCAGTCTTCTTGTCCTGACAAAAGCTCACTGAGCTCTAACAGACTACAAGGTGAGAAGTCTTTTGCAAATGAACAATTCCTTTCACCGAGAGGAAGTAAACCATCCAAAGATCAGCCAGCCACAAAGGGGCAGAGATGGGAGCCAAAGGCTGGTTTGTTTCTGAGTCTTGGTCACCTGGACCTGGACATGCCTTCTTCCTTCCTGTGGACACCAGCGGGAGGCAGCTTCTGCCATGCAAGTGTCCTCCGGAGCCATGTGCTCCTGGCGGTGTCTCTGTGTGAGAATAGCCGTCAGGCAGCACTGCATGCCAGCCATGTCCATGTCACAGAATGACCACAGGTCACTTAAAACACATACGCAGCTGGCCCTCCAGCTGGCAGCAGCAAAGTCAACCAACCATGGGTCAAAATTATATAGAGAAAAAAATGCTGCTGCGTCTGAGCTGAACATACAGAGATTTATTTTGCCACTGTTCGTAAACAGCACAGTGAGGGAGCTATTCGCAAGGCACGTGCATTGTGGGAGTTACTGTAAGTAACTCACACTCAGAATCTAAGGCAGAAAGGAGGCTGTGTGCGGACTATATGCAAGTTCGATGCCGTCTAAGCAGTCACAGATTTTGAGGTCCACTGAGGAGGGGGCTGGGAATTCCCAGGGGTAACTAGGGACAGTGGTAAGGAGGCGCATCTGGGGTACACTCTGTATTCTCACTCCTCTCCTGAAAACTGTGTCTTGAACAATCCTGGGCACTGACCTCGGCCTCAAGCAAGCTGGGCAAGTGCTGGACCACTGAGCTTCAACTACAGCCCTTTTATTTTCTGACAGGCTCTCACTGCGCAGCCCATGCTACCCTGGAATTTGTGATCCTCCTGCTTAGGCTCCTAAGGAGCTGGGTTACAACCACTCCCCACCACACTGCCCCCCAAACATTTATATATAAAATGCTCACTGCTCAGAGCGTTGGTCGGTAGGAGACACAGGTACAATCGTACACATAATACTGTGCACTGCACAGCAGGTACGATGTGTATATAATTACAATGCATACGTCATACCTATCACATTATCACACACATTTAATGATTATTTATTTAAAATTATTTCTTGGAAGCAACCACATCCAAGTTCAAAACTCTAATCTGCTGTACAAATAAATAAGAAATAAAACTCTTTGGTACTTTTGAATAACAACATAATGTTTACACAGGAAACTTCCAGGCCACTAATAGTCTTTTTCTTAAAAAATGACATGTCAGATAAAATCCTAACACTTCAGATGTTTATAAAGATTAAAAAGCCCTCTCTCTGCCTTTAATTTCATGCCTCAGAGGTGACCAAGTGCTTGGTGCATGTCCACCCCGACATGAGATTCATCTTTAAATGGTATTCTAAGGCTAGCGTGCCAGTCTCAGAATTTGTGTTCTGGTCCCTGCATTTCAAGCAGCTGCCACCTCTCCTACTACAAACTTTCACTCCATAATGGAGTTCCAAGTAAAGTGAAATTAAGCTCTATGATATTTTTACACAAAACTGTTTTTGGCGGGACCTGTCAGGATTTTCCATAGAGAAATCACATGATTCTTAGCAAAGAACCTTTGCAGAAGTGTAAAGAGGTGACATATCAGAGCCTCATTATTCCCACTGTAGACAAGAGAGACAGAAAGTGAGAGATCAAAATCGGAATTTCACAGAATCCTTTCCCTAACATGCTCTGACGTTCCACGCATCTCAGCCATGAAGACGAGTAGCGGCACTGTAGAGGAGTGGGAATTACGGGGACAGGCATTTCTTTAAAAGCAACTGTGTCCACCATTTATTTTAGTTACAGGAATTATTCTCTTCCAGCCTCTTATTATCCAAAAAAATAATACTGCTGTTTAAATTTTCTGTGCAGTGGCATTTTGGAGGGAAATCCTGAAATGTATCCTAACTAATGGCCAATTCATTAACTCTCAATTCAGCGGTACGTGTCCACCATGCAGGTAAGACAGAGCAAGACAGAGAAATGAAGAGATAGAGAGATAGAGAGACACACATGTGCATGCATGCGCGCACACACAGAACATCTTAAAACGCATTTTCCCTCCAACACCTGTTCTCATTAGCAAGGCTTCTTTGAATAAAAAGAGAAGCAGACTGGAAAAGTAATCCCACTGCCTAACAATTTACAAAATCAGTTTTCATTGACATTCGAGGCTATAAACCTGATTAGAGAAATTGCTCTCTGATTGAGGCTGTTTATCTGGATGGACAACAGCAGATCCCGAGAGAACCACCTTCATACAGTTATGGTTTTAGGCTCTGCGAACACTTCATTTTTTCCAAGTTCCATTTCTCACAGAGGCCCCTGGTTCCCCCACAGTCCCCCATCTGCAGTAATGCTGCTCCTCTAATGCTGGTGACATGCAAAACCTCCCTGGTGCATGCAAAACCAAATCACAGCTCCAAACTCAGCAGTAACACTGGGTGAGTGTGAACAGTGAAACCCCCAGCAGGATGGAAAGTGGCTTCTTACCCTCTATCTTGGTTACTTTTCTCTGCTTGCTGAGACAAATACCCGACACCCAAAATGAAGGAAGGAAAGATTTATTTAGTTCACTGTTTGTGGAGGTTTCAGTCCATAATCAGCTGGCTGCAAGGCAGGGTTGTGTGTCGCTGGGGTAACACTTCAAGGCAGCAGCCAGCAAAAATAGCCAGAGTGAAAGAGGGTAAGAGAAAGCCTCTTCTCCTCATATTGTACATTGGGCAACCCCTCTCCAGGGTTGGTGCAGCAGTCACAAAATCTCCTTGTCCTCCTCTTGCACAGGACAAGGATATTCACAAAGTAAGGACCCTGGCTCCCTGCTGAGTCTCAGGAAAGCTTCTAAGCTTCCAAGTTGACACAATGTATCAACCCTAACACCCTCCCAGGCAGGCTCTCCCTTTCCCAGGCTCAGCAGGGCTTGCACTTAGGCACCACTGCAGGCTATTGTGCTGCCGGTTTGTGACACCACCAAGAGCTACAGGAGGATCACCCCGTGTCACCTTCCACTCGCAACAAGTTCACCAAATGTCTTCTCTGTGGTTCCATTTTCTCAAAGACACAGCTGGGACAACAAAAGGCATCAGTCATGGTGGAAAGGAACGGCAGGGCCTGAATTCGCACACTGCACCCACAAGAAATCACTTATCTTTTTTTTTTTTTTTCCTGCTTCTGTGCTTCCCTTCAGCAACCTCTGGGGTTTTCTGCTGTGCTTGGCTTTGCTCTCTTTGCAGTGCTGGGGGACAATCTCTACTCTTCACAGTCGAGCTACAAGATGGTTAGGTAATATTCTGTCTTCCGCAAAATTTGAGGTTATGCTACTATGCAGATAAAAACTATGACTATTTCCTTGTTACACTGAATTTTATCAGTGTAAATTTCTTACTGGTTAGTAATCTACAGAACTCAGCTGGTTACCTGGCATCTTTCTTCTCTGGCCACTGGTTAGACTTCTTCTTGTCTTTAACTTCTTGCCTCTTGACATACCAGGCCACAATTTCCCTGCCCGTCGTCACGCTTGGGTTTGTAGCTCTTCTTATCTTTGTTAGTGGCCTTAACAGCTACTGTCAGTTTGGGGGGAAGCACCTACCATTACCTGCTGAAATGTCACATCTATCACTTGGCCACCGCAGGCTCTGATGACGTAGCCCTGACCTTTCTCTTCTATGCTCCTGTGTTCCTGCTCATGCTTGTTTATTCTTTTGCTCCTCTCTGTATTTCAACTAAACACAATTTTCTGTCCAAATTCTGGCTAATCAGTTTCCCCTCTGCCATGTAAACTCTTCTGCTAAACCAAGCCACTGAGTTTTCTATTCATTACAGGTTTTCATTCACTAATCTCCATTTGATGCTTATTTATACAATGAGTTTTCTCCAAAATTTTTCTACCTCATCATTTAGTTCCCAAATGTTCCAGTCATGCTATATTACAGTTCTTTGACTAGTGCTATATTGAACTCAATAGCTCCCATATCTGGATCCCATAAGGGCTTCTATTTTCACTCTTTTATTCTGTTGATTTTTAGCTAAGTCCTATGTTTTGGGCAACCTTGCTGTTTTTAACTGGCCAATGCTGCAAAGGGAAGGTTGTAGAGGAAGTCTGACGGCCTCCTTGGAGTTGCCTCCTGGAAGAGGCCATGTTAGAGGGTGGCTTCAGCAGGACTGGACACTGGTCACACTGGCAAAGGAACCTCTTCACACCTCTCAAGTCTTCTGTTTGTTCTGAAGGAAGGACAGAGCCAGGTGCTGTGGTGCGTCTCTATAGTCTCAGTTACTTGGAAGGCTGTGGCAGGAGGACCGCTTGAACCCAGCTGGAGGCCAGTCTGGGCAACAAAGCAAGACTCCATCAAAATAAGTAAGGACACACATGCGAGGGTGCATATACACATAACACGGGGACTCGGGCTTGGGCGCAGCACAGTGGTAAAGCAAGCATAAGGCGCTGGGTTCAAAACTCCGCACTGCAAGGAAAAATAAAAACTGCCTCTGTTTAATTAAAATGCAGTCCGAAGCAAGCTAACTGACCACTGCTGGGCATGGATGTTCTACATGTCACTTAAAACCTCCAGTCTAGGACAAAGCCCAGAACCTTAAGGTCCCGTTTCATTTTCTCTCAAATTCCACACATTCTTAAATACACCTTGAGGACAAAGAGCTGCTAAGGTGGCATCAGAAGAGGAAATAACTGCACAGCGAGTAGATGCTGACTCCACACGGCCCCAGTGCCCCCAGCTGTCTGTAAAGCAGGGACCATTCTCCTTCCCACCTCCGAGGAGTCAAGTGCTGGAGAAGGAGAAAATGTGTACCAAAAACTAGCATAGGCCAAGTGGGCTCCTGCACACACAGACAGGTGGACGGGAGCAGCGCCCCGCTGGACAGCCCTCGGACGCCCGCTTCTCCCTACTTTGCCCCTCTTTGCAACTCTGCCTTTTGCTCCGATATTTTGGGGTCCAGCTTCAGAGTACAGATGTCTCACCTCACTGCTGATCTCTGCAGCACAACCATGCTGTTCTTTTTAATTTCTTCTCCCCACTTCTCACCTGCATCACATGACCTTAAGATGTCCCCACAATGTCTGCAGAGCACAGCCACAAAGGAGAGCACAACAGTAGATCAGTAGATAACACAGTTCTCCTGGCTGCTTTTCAACAGGAAGACACAGATGTGAGCCCCAGCACCTCGGCCTTCTGGTCCACGCCCCAAAGCTCCTGCCTCAGCCTCTCCCGGCCTTCTCCAGAGAACAGGATCTGGGGGAGCCCAGGCTCTTCAGAGCTCTGCCGGAGCCTGCATGTCTCACCTGCACTGCTCTATGTTCAAAACACTGAAAAGAAACCAATCTAGGCCTCGTCCTGCTTGGTTCCTGTAGCTCATGTGAGCACAGGGTCGGGCAGCAGCCCTGGGGGAGTGGCACGAAGCACACGGATTCCCAGGGATCAGCATCTTCTGGTGACCCGGGACACCCCAGTCCCCGCTGGCACCTGTGAGATCTCCTGGCAATACAGCCACCCAGGCCTCGCCCAAGCAAAGTGTGCAGAGCAGCATGGCTGGTCCTGGAGAAAAAGTCATTTCCTACAAAGCGAGGAACGTTCCAGGTGTGACGTGTCCTAGCACGAACACAGCCACGAGGGAGATGCCATCCTGTGCTCCCCCAGGACAGGGAGAGGGGAAATTAACTGAGAATGGTCGAACCCTGACCTGAGGAGCAATGCACTCCGGCATTTATCTGCAGGGATGTGTGCACACCCACAGGGGCGGTCCTCGAACTCCCCAAGAGCACTGCTGCCTTCTAGAACACATGACAAAGGTCTTAGGAGAAAATGGAAGTATTTCGCTTTCAAAGCAGCCGGCTTGCCCTGGCTGTGGGAAGTAGGAAGGTATTCCAAGCAAATGTTAGATGGAAGTGATTCCTTACAATTCACAACTCAATGGAACTGAAGGAAGAGAGGATGGGTCACGGCATGACCAAAGGCATGGCGTGGGATGAAAATGTGCAGTGTCGCCAGCAGAACACCAGCACGGCCAGGTCCATTAGGCCAGCTTTCAGGACAGTCCCTCTAACCACAGCAAAGGTGAGGTCTCCCTGCCTCACTCAGAAACGCCCTGGTGACTTAGGTTGTAAACAAAGCCCCTGACATTCTGCTTCCAGGTTCCTCCAGCAGGCAACCTGCACCACCTCCCCAGCCTGCTTGGTGACAAGGGGCAGCCACATCACCTGTGACAGGGGATGCAAAGGACAAGACCAGGCCAGAGAGAGTGATACGTGGCCGCCCAGGGCTGGTGCTAGTGCTCCAGGCAGCTGAGTCAGACAGTAATAGCACAGGCAGTCAGACAGGGCTGGGCCCTCAAGGGAGCCAGCACAGGGGACCAGAAGTCTTGGGACCTTGGAGGAGACAGACACCTCCCACTGTGGGCCAGACCTCAAGTCACAAGGCAAAGCAAATGCAACCACACCCTAAGGATAAACATCAGGGATTAGGTATGGGTCACCTTGAGAAGCCAGGAGTCACCCTCCCAACCCCCACAGGAAGAGTCACTGCTCCATAACCATGCCTGCTTGCTGTGTGACTCACTTCCCCGTTTGTTCCCAATTTAGTCCATTTTACCTGAGCAATTAATCTTATTGGTTGACCACAGTTCTGTCCCACCTCATGCCCGCCTGCCTTTCTAGTTCCAATGTTTTCCCCACCTTGGACCTACCTTACCTTGTGGTTTTGCTCTATTAAAGTCCCTAGAAAAGACAGAGTCTTTGTCAGCTCACTTGGGACCCCTTCTCTCTCTCTGTCTCTTGGACACACTGAAGCTTTCTTTCTCTCAGTAAATCTATTCTTCTCTTAACCTCTGTGGTTCCTAAAATTCATTCTTTGATTTTAGAGACCACGAACTCATCCCGAACACCCAGCAGGCTGGGGGTTTCCTCCCCTTTATCATAAGGAGAAGCACTGGGACCGGTGTGACCCAGGCTGGCCAAGCTGCTGCTCTTCCGCCTCTTGCTCTGGACAGCACTGCTGTCTGCACACTCATCCCTGCTCCTGTGGCGGGGGACGCAGCTCTTTCCTCAGTGGCTGCTCATCTGGGTGGGGGTGGGGGCCCCCCATGCACAAACTCTGGGTCGGCCCTCTGGACACAGCGAGCGGCTCATCTGGGTTTGGGTATCTGGGAGCATCTCCACAGTACAGCGCGGATAATGAGGGGAAAAGGTCTCCCCTCCTGGCCAACCTATAGTTCTGGGGACCACGAGTGTGAGGCTGTCATGAGTCATCTCTCTCACGCCACATGAAGAAATGACAATGAAGTCACAGCAAAGGGAAGAGGTAAACTCAGGAAAGGGGTACAGGGAGTGGCTGGGTATTGTTCAAGCTCCTGGATCCAGCTGTACCTAAGCCAAAGTCTATCAGTGCACTCCAAAGAGCCCCAAAGATTAAGGTTAAAATACAGCACAATAAGAAGAAAGGCTAGGAAAAGGAAGAGAGAAAAGGAAGACAGGTGAGGGGGGTCCAAGATGGGGAAACCTGGGGTGCCTGGATACTACAATTAGGAGAGATGAGCAGCTATTCAGAGCTCTGAAGACAATGCCACACCTTATTATGGGAGGCAGGCATGGAGCAATCAGCGAGTGTCTTCTGGGCTGGCGACTTTGCTAGGCAGATACAGGATGGAGAATAAACACAGTCCTGGCCCTGCAGCCCCTTGTGGCACACAGCATCATAAACCAGCGTCAGCACTGCAAGGACAGGGAATTGGGCAGTGACGTAAGCATGGGAAAGGCCTGGGCTGGGGCTATTACTGAAGCCCCAACGTCCTGGACAAACTCAGCGCTTGCTATTTGCCAGAAATAGAGGAAAAGAGTGCACAGTGCTTGAAATTACCCATGATTCTGGTGGAGAGGAAGCCACTGTTGTATTCACTGCCCATTAATGTTTTCCTCTTTCATTCAGAAATGAAAAGAAACAAGTGAGTCCCCCAGGTTGTGCCGTCTCTAGGAGAGACCCAGGCCTTGCACATGTGAGTCATGTGTCTCCCCTAGCCCTAGCCCTAACCTTGCACAGCCCTAGCCCTAACCTTGCTCTGTGAGGCAGGTGGAGGGGACGCTGGCCGGTCCTGCCCAGGACCTGCTCTACTGAAGACAAGATGGTGGTCCTGGGTGCAGGGATACTGGGGGTCAGCACCTGTGGCCTCTGAATGGCCCCTGGAACTTGAGAACGTCAGAACAGAGCTGTCGTGCACATCCAACCCACAGAGGGGTGTAAAGACGCAATCTGGCTGAGAACCAGGATGCTCTGAAAGGCCAAAGAAGCTCCAGGAGTTTCCACAGAGCCAGCGGAGGCTTTGTGGGCACTACAGCATGGCACTGGGCGGCAGCAAAGCAAAATGTTTCCTCCCTCCCCTCCCCTCCTCTCTTCTCCTTCCTCTCCCATGCTGTCCTTTTCCCAGGCCCCATCCAAGAGTAACCTCCAGGGACAGCCCATATCTAACTGGCACTTCAGAGGTGGCCTCAACCTGCAAAGCTGTGCTATGTGTCCGCCACAAGGGTTCCAGAAAAAATAAAAGGAGTATTTCTTCTGATGAAATCTGAGCAGCAAAAATAAAAAGGCACAGCCAAATCTGGAGTAAAAGGGAACTGCGTCAAAAACCATCAAAAGAAGAAATCAATAGTGATAGAAAAAGACCGCTAATCAGACTGTGCTATTCATTCTATAGAATGTCTACACTCTAGTAAACAAAATTTCACATAAAAGAAAAGCTTTCATCCAAAGAAAATCCCAAAGCACATGTGGCCACGAGAAAGTGACAGGCTGCTACATGAGGGCAAATGACACGCTTGGCTACTCTGCCTCATGGAAAAGTGACGGGCTACACAGCCTAGTCCAGGTAAAGCAAAACTAAAGTTACAAATTCCTGCGCTCAGAGGGCCCTGAATAAGCTGCATTTGGCAAAGATAGACATATCAACATAGGAGGTGTGATCAAAAAGTACAGAGAGTGCTTAAATAAATATGGGTACAGTAAAGGAAACACTGCCGTCAATACCCCTCAAAATCCTCCTCCTCACTTTGCACACACTCACCCCTTGGTCCTTGCCACACACGTTCTGCAGCAGTTCTGGGAGTCCTCGTTCCTGGGTGCTTTCAGCTGCACCGTCTCAGCAGCTGCTATGTCTTGAATGAACTCAAAACGCTGACTTTTCACGGTCATGTTCAGCAGAAGCCACGCAGCGTGCCACCCACTGAGGAGGCCGCAGCTTCAGATCTAAGAGCCTGCCCCTGTGGGCGGCACTCCGAGGCAGCCATGGCCACAGTTCCACTCCGGCCCCTAGAGGAGCAGTGGGGCTTCAGAGCGGCCCTTCTCCCTCTCCCGAACCACAGTGTCAATGATCCCATGACCACTGCGCCTCACCATGAGCTCAGAGCTGCTCCAAGGTCCTAGCACCTGATCCGCTTTCTAGTGTGTGTGGGGGTGGGGGTGGGTTGATGCCACAAAACTATAAAAAAGTGAGCCTGATTTTTGCACACAACTTCCCTGGTAACTTTCCTGGGGACACTTTACAAATTACAACTTGTCCTTTCATCTGGAACCAGCTCAGAACACATAAACACACACGGACACGAACACTGCCTTCCAAGCCAAGTCCCACCGAAATTCGTATCAGCTTTAATACAACAAAGGCAATGACCAAAGCATTTGGATTTCCCAGGGCCTGTCAAAGCCAAATAGCAGCAGCTTCTGGAGCCACAACAAAACAAACAAACCCTGCAGCCAACTGTTGTGCCATATGCTCCCAATGGCTCTCATTCCACAGTAAACCAATTCATCGCTGGAGGAAAGCACAGCCTCGCAGAGGATCGTCACAGAAGGCACGTTTCTGACCATTTGTCAACTTTTCGTGACAGCAAGCTCTGAGGTCCAAGCAGGAAGCAGAAGTTTTCCTGAAAATGACAAACACACCACCAGTGGCTCTTCTGCAGACCTTGCCAGGGCGGGGAAAGTCTGCAGAGCTTGCACTGTGGGCTCTGGGTCCAGCCTACAGCGCGATGCCCCATAGCACCCATATCTTCTCCAAAAGGGCTGGGCGAGACACCCACAGAGGGAGAACCTGTCTCACCACTGTAAGTCTGCACGCATCCACTAATGCATAATTTACTTCTCAGCCAACCACGTGAGTGCATTATATTTATTGTGGTGGTGAGGATCAATCCACGCACGCTAGGCAAGCCCTGAGCCGTGGAGCACCATCTCCAGCCCTGCATGTAAATGCCTCCCTTGCAAATCATCCAGTGCAAAATGTCCACCTCTGAAATGTCCACCTTCCTTGGCCAGCAATCCTGCCCGCAATGCTAATCGGGACATTCTGAAAATAAATGCATCCCCGCACTGCTATAAACTAACATGAGAATGGGCAGAGCTGCTCCCCAAGGGCTGTATTTCAAAGTAAAGGATAAATAACCTCTGGCAATATTTAAGATTACTGTTCCAATTCTCCGTACAAATAATCGATAGTTGCCAACTGCACTCTCGCTCTTGTTGAAATCAAAGGAGTATATATTTTGCTCAAAAATTAAACATTATGTGTGTTCAGAACATTCAAGAGACTTAAGTTCTCCCTACCTTCTTCCAGAACTGGGCCTACACACACCACGGAACATCACAGGATACACCTGCCCCGCTACTCTCCAGCGAACTCATCAGCATGTGCAAAGCTGTTAAGGGTGAGAGGGCAGACTCAGGGTAGACTCTGTGCCCCGCACACAAACAAAATGCAATTTCTATTATGGCCAATTGTGAAAGTGAATCCAAATCAAACCAGGCGAATGCAGAAGGGAACCATCCTACAGGTCCATGAAACTACCAGGTACAGCCGTAAAAATGCTCCCAGAATCACAGTGCAGGAAGGACCCAAAAGATGCCTCTGACTCCAAATCTCTGTCCTTCAGCGCTGCCCTGCTCTGCTGCCTGCGTTCAGACAGGAAGGCAGGAAACTTCACTGGCTCCTCCAAGGACCACTGAGAAACAGACCACATGTCTTCCGAGCAACTGTGACGTAGTATCATGACTCACTCTGATCGGATGAACTCAGTCTTGAACTGTGGTCACAGGGAGCTATCTGAGTCAGGGTTCCAACTAAGCAGTATGACTGGGAGAAACTGGGGCTTCGACTGGCCAGGCCTGAGTGATACTGAGCAAATCCTACAGTTGGGGGTAGGGCTTTGTCTGAAGCAGGTGGCCCACAGAGAGGAGGGTGAAGGAATGTGGCCTCGGGGACACAAGAGAAGGGGACAGATATGGGAAGATGAGGCATAGCAGCTACTACTCTGTTCTGTTACACTCACCAAACAATAAAGGGAGCGGAACTGTGTTCTTTCTCCAGTGCTGGGGACTGAACCCAGGGCTGGTGCCTGCCAAGCACGTGCTCCACCACTGAGCCGCACCCCACCCTAATCGGATCTTCACTAACAAGAGCTGGAAGGAAGGAGGCGTCCGCTTAGCTCTAAGTTAACCAGAACATTCACTCCATAGAGTGCCAGACAGTATCAGTTAAATGATTTAATTGCCACGCAAGAAGTGCCACTGGTCGGTAATCAAATGATGGGGACTGTAAATTGGCACTGGTGATAACGGAAGGGAAAAGGAAGGAGAGGAGGAGGCACGGAAGGACAGACGGGCAGGGAGGAGAAGGAAAAGAAATGATCCCGCTGAGCTTTTCAGACACTCCAAGAAGCACACATTGACTCAAAATGCCTGTCAGAGCAGCTCAGGGCTCTGGTTTTAATGACACGGCATGAACTCCTATCTTGTTTACCTGGAATAGATCAGGTGATAGCTGATACTCCCCGCATCTGGGAGCCCAGGAGACGAAAACACCACTGTAAGTCAGCAATCTAGTTTCAGCCACCCATCTCTGGAGCCCCAAAACCTTGATTAGCTAGAACTGAGTATCCTGGGTTTTTTGCGTTTTTCTTTTTTGTTGTTGTTGTTGCTTTAAATAAATGTGCCTCTATGGTTATCCTGAACGTGAGGAGAATGTCACCTCGAATGATATGGCAGGTAAATGTGTCATTATGATGTACACAGCTACAGATTTCCTAAAACCACTATGCACAGAACATCCCTCACACCTGTGTACTCTCCTGGGTCTGTTCCTCTCAGCACCGAAGCACTCTGAGCTAAGCAAATGCTGACATCAGACATCAGTGCTGTCACCCGCATTCAGGTTTCCGTTATTGATGATAAAAATGGCACAGATAGTCCAAAAGGCAGGTAAGCTGAAAATTATTTCATTTTGATTTCAAAATACAATTGGTGTTTACAGTAAATGTAAGTCTTTTATATCACAAAAGTCAACGGCTCTGAAATGTAAACTATTAGAACATACCAGAGGCCAGAAGAGGAAAGTGATTTCTTTATTGCAATATTTATAGAATGCCACTTTTTGTTTGTGTCATCAATGCACTCTTTTAAAAGCATTTCTCGAGCCCCATCCCCTCGTGTGTCTTTTTAAGAACTGCAAACCGGGGAGGGCAGGGAGTCTGTCAGCTGTGGACCAGCAGGGTCGGTTCTCTGACTCACATTTCCTAGACGGCTCTGGAGATACTGTTTCTGCACGGCACTGGAAGAATCCCCTTTCCCAGCGTCCCTGTCTCCTGCTTGTGTGGCTTCAGTTTGGTATGACTGCAGCCAGCTTCGGTCTTAACCCTGAGTATCCATGAGCAGTTGGCACACTCCACCCAGACCCAACCACCAGAGTGGCCCGCGGGGCTCTGCACCCCAGCGGGGCTCTGCACCCCAGGATGCTGCCCCACCGAGTGCAAGGGAGGCGCCTGGAGTCTTCTGACGTCAGCTTGAGAAAAACCAAGCACACTCTGGCTGGACAAAGCCAGTTTTCCCGACCCCGCGCTCTACCCCGACTGCTCACCCACGCTGTGGGCTGTACCTGGTGTTGCTGCTGTAGGGGGCAGGCCTGGGCAGCAAGGCCCCAGCACCACCACTCACCCACCCGAGGTTCCTGGAGCTGCCCGCTGCTCAGCACCAGGGCGGGTGTAAGGGCACAGTTACAAAACAGCACAGCAGAAGTTAAAACTCAGACAGTGGCCTCCGCCTCTCCTCCCGCTGCTTGTCATTAATCGCCTGCTACAGTCGGTCAGCCTTGACTGTCTGAGTCCAGCTGCTTCTCTTCCGATAATGCACTGGGTCAGTGACCGTGTCCAGCGTGTGTTCTCCTTAGTGGAAAGAACATATATTGTTTCTGATTGGCGTATAGGACCCTGTTTGGGACACAGCGGCCCAGTCAAGGACACCTTTAACCCCTCCTCTCATCTCCAGGATACTCCTCCATTATGTGAACGATTCCTTTTAAGTACATCTGTTTAGAACTAGCTGGCCTGACAATACAGAACTTAATTCATGGAACCAATCAGGTACGAACCCGCCATCTGCCTTGCACTTCCTCCTTGCACACTGAATTTAAGCTGAACTCTAAGCTGCCTCGTGGTTGGTGACTGGGACTCTGTTATAGTCCCCCAACCTGCTGGCATCAGAGCAATACATGTTACCTTCTAGTTGCCTCAGGGCAAAGAGTCTTCCATTTGGTTTGAGATTGGGTTTTCTGCAACAGTTCTTCTAGTGGGAACTCCTGGCCGGTCTGGAATTTTACCTCCTACTCTGATTTAGAAAGCAGCACATCCTTCCAAAGAGAGGCAGCACAGTGCACCCACCTCCCTCTCTTCCATGGCAGACATCACTCAGGAAGGAATAGCGTCCCGTGGATCAGTGGCAGGAGGTGGGACAGGGCCAGGTGCCACCTGAGGCAGGGCCTGGCCATCTTGTCACTTCTGGGGTTCAACTTCCCACTCACAGACTTTTCCCAACACGAGGAACTCTAACACTTCAGTTCTTAATCTTGGTCACTCACCAAAGCCATCAAAGCCATGAGGGAAGCTTGAATTCCAGATCCCTGCACCATTTGACTTTCGTAAACATGAAGGGCAGCCAGGACGCACACTGAACACGTGCACACACTCGTGTACCCACATAAATCCACACACACTTTTTGAACACAATCCCAAGACTCCAGGGGCCAGCCACCGCCACATCGCCTGTGAGATGACAAACTGCCTGTGGCCCTGACTTTGGGCGGCTCCTCCCTGAACCCCGAGGCACCTGGTGAAGTGCCCTGTACAGGACAAAGACTCTGCCCCTGCACTTCTAGAGGCAACAGGTAACAGATGCTCAGTGCACTGAGGAAACCACGCTCCCTACTCCTAACACCCATGGGACGTGCATCTATCCCAGGCACATGTGCTCATGGGGGAAGCCACAGGGATATCAGTGGACCCTGCCAGCTCACCTGGACAAAGAGCCAGTGACCCTGCACATCCAGTGTGACTGACTTCCCTTCTGACTTCTGCTGCACAAGCACATGTGACCCTGGCATTTGGTGACCATGTCCAGCCAAGATCACTGGAGTACTGGCCAAGGACCTTGTGGGACTGAGACACAAACGTTTAATGAATGCTATTTTCTGGGGGCAGCAGGACACAGGTGCCATCGTCCCTAACCTCAAATAATCAGCTCTGGAGAAGAGGGGGAGGGGCTTGGGACTCAAGACATCTGTGGAGAGGGCCACGGTGGCAGGAAGGTCACCTGCTGCTCTACCATTGGGCGGATTGTAAAAGAAACCTGTGAAAGACTACAAGGTCGGGCTGGCTTAGTGAGTCAGTCTCAGGGCTGAGAAAGGGACAAACGGAAGCAGACAGGACACTGAAGCAGGACAGAGGGTTGATGGGAAACTCTGGTGTGTCTTACAGAAAGACTATGTGTCTTTGCTCATACCCAGATTAATGGGGAACCCATGTCCACGGGACAGCAGTCCAGGTCCTTGGCAAGCCCAGAGTCCTCCACAGAAAACCTGGGAGCCTGGGGGGCTCTGTGTTCACAACTGACTCAACATCCAAGGCCACTGTGGGTGTCAACAGATCACAAGTATTTCTCCCTTGAGAATCACACAAAGCCATCGACAAAGCAAGTTTAAGAGGGCAGTGGGAACGGATGACCCAGGGGATAGTGTGTGAAAGACGGACAGGGGACATCTGGAAACTCAGCCCCGACACCGCAGCCCCAGGAGGAAACTGGCCCTGCCTGGACACAGGCAGCTCCTCTGGGAGCTCAGGAGAGCAGGGGGACATTAAGGACCTCTTGGAACCCAACTAGTGTATTTTCCGGAAGACCTTACAAACTCAGCTTGGGGAGAAATTAGCAACAGACTCCCTACAGGGTGCTGGGGACCTCGCACAGTTACAGCTGTCCGCTGCTTCCCGCCTCCCTTTGGGAAGATCACTCCCAGACGCTGGGAACAACTTGAAACCCCATGAGCGCCTTCATCTTCACTCCCAACAGGCCACCGAGGGAGCAGGCTGCCTCCTGCTCAGGTCACCCTCAGCCCTGAGCTCAACTTGAAAAGGGGGCTCTCAGGTTCCTAATCAACATCCCCACAGGTCCAAATCCTCGGCCTGTGACCCTCACAGGCAGGGCCTGTAACTGCCATCCTCACGCTCCAAAATGGAATGAGACTCACACGCCCCCATCTCTCCCACTTCCTCCTAGGAGCCCAGAGCTTCCTGGTAGGACTCTGCCTGTCACTCTGGGTGCAGGATTCCCTAGGACTTCCATCAGCTAGAACCTCAGAGGTATGCAGCACCCCAAGAGTCACAGCTACTAAGAGCAAGTCCAAGTGTGTGGGGCTGGGACCTACTGTGTGCCAGGTGAAGGAGCCCAGCGTGAGGACAGAGGACCTCAGGGAGGTGATTCCTTCCAGGAGGTATGCAGGGAAGACAGAACCCCTGAGCAGGGCAGCAGGAAGCTCCTAAAGGGCTGGACAAAGCAGGGACGTGAGTGGAGAGGCACATTTTCAAGAGCTCACAGAGAAGCAGTGACACCTAGATCTAGCCAAAGGAATTCTGGGAACTGTTTAACTATTAAGCTCCTTTTCTCTTCTCTTTCAAGGGTAGAGAAAATTAGTTTAGTAAAAGTAATGCTGTTGTACAGAACAATATCTCCCAGAAATTAAGTGGTATTTCCTTCCTAATAACTAAAATACTTAGAAGCTTCCCCAAAGGCAGGAATTAGCTGGGATGAAAGGAAACTAATCTTGCCCCCAGGAGGACCTGGAAACTCCCGAGGCAGAGGTGACCCCAGAGTGTGTGGTCAGGGCCAGGGGCCAGTGCCCTGCACACCAGCAGTCTGTCAGGCTTCCTGTGACCCCCACAGGCAGGGCCTGTAAATTTCATCATTGGCCCGTGGGTTTCCTAGGGGCTCACACATAGAGGTCAGCGGCCCTCACACACAGAGGTCAGCGGCCCTCACACACAGAGGTCAGCGGCCATTGTCCCCTCCCGAGTGCAATGTGGCCCAGCAGCGGGAAGATCAGCCGGTGTGCAGAAGCCAGGCACCTGGATGACACCAAATTCCAGGGCCTCAGAGGACCACACGGAACAAACACAGCCCAGCTCTACTGTCTGACCCCAATTATCCCAGCAGACAAGTTCTGTCCATCATGGGTTTCAGAAAACAGAACAGTCCAAGTCCAGTCCTCTGGTGAGCACATTCATTCCTGGAGCTGAGATGAGGAAGGGATGGAAATCATTTTATAAAGTGAAGCATTTAAAATCCTGCACAAAACCAAAGAAAAATCTATTTTACATTGTGTTCATGGTACAACTGTACACAGGCCAACACTGCATGCATGCTGCCAAGGGGCTGGGTAACCTCACACAGTAGCTGATACTTTACAATATCCTATCCCATAATATATCTATCTCAGGTAAATGTTTTACAGAGTTATTGCCACAGGTTTCCTTAAAGTCAAGCTTACCCCGGACTGTTGATACAAACTACCATACCCGGTCTCATTCTATTAATAAATTATTATCACTCAGAGGCAAAGGGGGGGGCAAAAAAGACCCTCTCTCTTAGAAATGTATTCCAAATAAAAATTTTGTTATTATGCCTCTTATTTATCAATCTTTAATATATTTATGTTGTTTGAGGAAACTGTTTGCTACCAATGCTTGTGATGCCATTTTAATCCTGAGAATTTGATTCTACAATAGAATTGAGTGGCTAGGAGGAATTTTGAAAGGACTCTCCATGTGGGTATTGTAAGTGCAGATAAGCACTCAGAATGGTCCGCGGAGGTGTCAACAGACCCCACACATGGTCCTCGGGCCAGTGATGAAATTTCCAGGGGAAGCGATGTGAAGACAGGACTCAGATAGGAAAAGAAATGATGCCACATTCCCGGTGTTGAAGACAAATTTGCTCATGAATCGCAACAAAACCAGTGGTCTTCAATTTGTTAGGGCATTTAAATTCCAGATGATCTATTCAGAGGAATGATGCTAATATTTTATTTTAAAAGCCAAAATTTATAACTTTCTAGGAAAGGCATCCTTACTTGTATTACAACACATAGCCTAAAAAAATTTACGTGGCAATTTACAGGAGTATAAGAGGAATGTGTTATTCATTTGCATAGAATTCTTTAGGGACTGGGGTTCAGCTCAGGGGTAGAGAGCTGGCCTACCTCACACAAGGTCCTGGGTCCCATCTCCAGGATGGCAAATAAATAAATAACGCTATAAAATGAAATCAAATATACCCTTTGGTGTAGGCCGGTGACAGGGACCCTTTCAGAACCTCCATGACGCAGACAGCCCCCTGTGGCACACGTACCCTCGATCCGCCTCCACTGGTGCAGGCTGCGCACGAGGAGGAAGTGGGGAGACGACGAGCTGGAGGATCTGCAGGCCAAACACCCACCCGGGGCCCACCCTGCGGCTCCAGCCATGAAAGGCTGCCCATCGGCACCCAGCTTCCCCCTGGACCTTCTCCGGAGCACCACTAGCCACCTGGACCTTCTCTGGAGAAAAAGTCCACCTTCAAAGCCCGAACAGAGCGCTAACAAAGCAAGGCTACACGCAACACGTGAGGACCAGGTTCACCCTCCCACGTGAAACCCACAGATACGACAGAGGCCGCTGAGGGGACAGCCCACCAGGTACTAGGCTTCAGGTGGGGAAGGACCACGGCGAATGAAAGACAGGAAATGCTGAGGCCAACCCACAACTGCCACGGCCACTCCCGGGCAGAGGCACTCGGAGAGAGCGTGGAGAGGCCAGGGCGGCTAAAGACTTGGCGGCAGAGTACCAGGGAAAAGAACACAGCAATAGGTCTTTGGGGACCCAGAGCAGCCCTGGACGCCCATCACCCCCACAAGGCAGAAGGAATCCACCAAGGTCTAGGGAAACACTCACCCGAAAGGATCGCTGGGAGCAACATCACACTGGGCCAGGAGCAGAGCCGGGTCTCACAGCCAGGCTGAGAAACCCAGAACCCACAGGCTGTGGTGTGGAGCACTGGGAAAGCTCTGGCTGTCAATGTGGGGGCCAACAGACGCCAGCCTGGGTGAGGCTCCTACCTAGGAAATTCTTGGAGCCAAATGAGAAAATGGGTTCTACTGGTCCCCAACGATAAGTACCAGGAAACAGCTCTGTAACAGCATTTACAGAAAAACAGACATATCTGGTACCCAGCAACATGAAGTATACCGTGCCTGGCACCCAATCAAGAGTTACCAGACATGCAAATACACATGAAAACACGGCCCATAGTGAGGAGATGAGTCAATCAACCTGAACCCAGAATTACATAGACAGAAGAACTTGCAGGCAAGGACATGTCTAAAATGCGACATGGACATACAGTAGGCAGGAAAAGACCCAAATACAACTTCTAGACATGAAACCCACAATGTCTGAAATGAAAACCAAATGAAAAGGAAGTAGCTGCAGATTAGACACTGCGGAATAGAGGATCGGTGCACTTAACGTAGCAGCAGAAGTCTGAGAGACAAGGGAGTTTTAAAAGACAGAGAGAGCACAGATGACCCATGGGACATCTTCTAGAAACATCCCCAAGAAAGAGGAGAAAACACCACACAGAAAAACCGTTTGAAGAAACAATGGCCAGCACTTTCTGCATTTTATCAAAACCACAAGCCAACAAACCCAAGAAGCTCGTGGAACCTAAGAAACCCGAGGAAAACCGCACGGTGCTGCGTCGTGGAGGGAGCATGTGCTTACTGTATACAAGGGCCTGGCTTCAACAGGCAGCACCAACCCCCAAAGCTGTGCCAGGTCCTTGGGGTGGGGGTGCAGCTCAGCAGTGAAACTCACGCTTAGTGTGTATGAGGCCCTGGGTCCAAACCTCAGCCCTTTAAAAAAAAAAAGGCAAAGTGAAGATGTTTGCAAATATCAAAACAGTGCAATAGCTATAAATATACACTATGAAGAAATGAAAGACATCCCCACACAGAAAAAAATGGAAGGGATTATGTGTCTGTATAGGAACAGAGCAAAAGTAGTAATGATATGAATATATTTGAGATGTTTTCTATTATTTAAATCCCTTTAAAAACTGTATTAGCAAAAGTAATAATGATGCATTGTGAGGTTTACAGAAGGTGTAAAAGTAAAGTATATGATGATGGTGTAAAGGCTTGTGGTTTTGACAAAATGCTATTAACAATTCACATACTGCACAGGAGTGTTGCAGTATCACTTGAAGGCAGCCTGGGGTAAGTTAAGCATGTATGACACACGGAAACTGGTAACAATGGAGATAAAATAAAATCATAAAATAATCTAACAGAAAACATTAAACGAGGGAAAAGCCATCCATACAGGAGGCAAAAAACAGCAAGATGGTAAATTTAATCCCAACTATATCAGCAACTACATTAAATGTAAATGGCCTATCCAATAATTAAACAAGGAAAAGGACCAAGTTAGATATAAAAATAAGTCCCAGCTATATGTTGCCCGTAAGGAAAGAGCTCAAAATGCAAAGGTTCGAGTAGCTTAAAAATCCAAGGGTGGAGAGAATATACCTGATACTGATCAAAAGAGAGCTGGAACAGCAGGAGGAAAAGCATAACATGGAAGAAAGGCCACTACTTTCAGTGCTAAAACAGCCCGTCAAGTGAGCACAGGATTTCCACAGTCGTACATCAAACACTAGAGCTTCCAAATGTACAAAGCAAGAGCAGAACAAAGAGGAGAAGTAAATAAATCCACGATGATGATCAGGGATTTCAACACCCCTTGCTCAATAACTGAAAGAACAGGAGCCAGGAAAGCAGCAGTAAAGCATGCGCTGTGGAAAGCATCCCCGCCAGCCTGACCTCGCGGATACGGATCTGGAGGACACTCCAGCCAGCGACGGCAGAACATGCTTGCTTTTCAAGCACACACAGAACATTTGCCAAGATGGAACACATCTGGACCACACATAAATCTTCATAAATCTCAAAGGATTCAGAGCATATGGAAAGTATGTTTTCTCATCCTAATGCAGCCCAACTTAGTAATCAGTAACCATGATATCTGGACAAATCTCCAAACGTTGGGAAGCTCACAACATTTCCAAGTGACCCATGGGTCAAAGAAGAAATCATAATACATTTGGAACTGAATGAAAATCAAAGCACACATTGCATGAACACAGGGTGGGGTGCCAGGGAGGCAGCCCTCAGTGGGGAAGTGGTGTACACTTTGGTAAGTCCCACAGTACAGGAATTCTCAAAGTCATTTCCCCCTTGGAATCCTCTGGCTTTGAGAAAGCCACTAGATCTTGCAGAATATATCTTGGGACCCAGAAGCAGTCATCACTCAGCTGGCACCCCGCGACGTGCTGGCTGGGGTTACTGACTTGTTCACTCAGACTTGTCCGGTGTCGCCTATTAAGTCAGAAGCTCTTCTGTGGCTGAGACATAACCAATGTTGCCCTCGGCTCACTACACCGGGCGGCTGTCCCCACATGTAGGATTCGTGTTCCATTCGTTTTGTACCACAGCCTCCTTCTGCCTCTCTTTATTGATTTTTCCCTGCGAGTATTAAATCAGTTCCCACACTGTGAACTACATAGACAGCGTCTGACCTGTGACGGTTTGATTTAAGATTTCCAGGCTTTGTGATGCTGGGATAGCAATAAGCATTCGGTAGAAGTCACACCCTGGGCTTTGAGTTGTGGTCTTCACTGAGGCTGCCAACGTTTTGTCTGGTCCCCTCTTGCAACGGGTGGAAGCCGTTACCTGCAGCTCCTCGGTGGCCCTGCCACAAGGGAAACCCTGGACCGGGAGCTGGCTGGTTATGCACATTAGTGCATTTTCAGCTTCTGGCATTTTCAGTGTCCAGCTGACGTCATCTGCTACTCAGCCCTACAGCTGTCCCTGTCGAGTGACTGAGACAATGCAGGTCCCCAGCCCTGTCCCAGGCCACCTGCCCTTTTCTCCTCTGTCCGGGGCCTAAAACACCGTACTTGCACCCCCTCATCCCCTCCTAGGGAAATATTGTCACTTCTCCCAAACCTGTTTCAGGATCTTCCAAGGATCTGTGCTTACTCCTCTGAATGCCACACAGTGTCCCTTTTCTGAACTCCCATGAAACCATCACTTTAACACGTCACTCGGTTTACAGCCCACGTTCCAGCGCACGGCCTGTGTCCATGGCGGGGCCCAGCTCCCAGCTCCCCTGGGCTCTAGAGAAAAGCTGCTGCTCATAAACCAGGCAATAAACCTAGAAGAGAGAGACACGCACTCACCACAAACCGCTAAACACGGCAAGGAAGTGGACAGGAAGAGCGGCGGGAAACAACCCTGTAACCAACAGGCTGTGGAGCGGAGAGACTTCAAACAGCCCGAGCAGAGAGGGACCCTCGCTTTTGCTTCTTAAGATAATCCTGGGTTTTAAAATGGTCTTTGAAATGAGAAACTGTATGAGGCATGGAAGAGCGACGTGACTGAAGGATAAATGAATTACCTGGAAGACAAAGCAAGTCAACCAACTCTCG